>JAUZNK010001263.1:0-11770 GCA_035046665.1 Euphysa ruthae
AGTATATTGGGATCATTTAGGGCTAAGATTTTTTTTTTTTTTTCCGGAAATTGTTTTGTATAGGGGAATTATTTATTTCCCTCTTCTTTTTTGCTTTGCATGTCATTACTTTTATCTAAAATTAGATAACGTTAATCTTAACCATCTATGTAATTCCATGTTTTATTATAGCGGTTAACGAATTTCGAGAAGAACTGATTTCCAGAAATGTTCTAAAGAAAATAATTCGTTATCCAGGAGTCATTGAAGATAAAGTCGTTAAATGTGAAAATGAAGATAGTGATGTAAAATTATATGAAAAAGGAAAACCGTGTGACTATTTCTCGCTAATTGTACAAGGTAGAGTAGAAGTTACAATAGGACAAGAAAACATTGTCTTTGAAGATGGACCTTTTGCTATGTTTGGTGCAAATGCTTTGACGTGCGAACACGGCCAGGCTTTTGTTTCAGATTATACTGTAAAAGTTGTGAAGGATGTGGAATATCTAAAGATAAGTCGTTCTTTATATCGATCAGCAATTCGTGCCACTAAGATGGAGCGTGAGAACAAAATGCCTGAACAATTTCAAGAATTTGATGAGATATTTTGGCAAGAACCTGATACAGCTGCAATGTCGAGAACTCACTCAAGACTCAGCAATAACTCTACTGACGTGAATTCTGATGTTTCCACGCCTATGAAGAGTAGTCAGAAACATAAGAACAGCTTATTGCGTCGACTTAAAAAGAAAGAGGGAAGTCCTGAATCTTGTGACTTAAATTTCCGCATGTCTCCAGCTCTCTTAGGTAACGGACAGCCAGGAGGTATCGACTCGCCTTTAATTAAAAGTTCTGGTTTCGACGATACAAAGATTTAAGAAGTAAATTATTTGATTATATATATAAATAAAAGATGACTAAGATTAGTTTGTTTTCAAGGGCGTAATGAGTATATTGTGTAATCATTTCTCAAGGGCGTAATGAGTATATTGTGTAATCATTTCTTTAAAGTCGCGTTTGAATTAGTCTCATTTTCAAATTTCTAAAGTGCTTAAACTTTTTAATTATGAAGATTATAATTTTCAAGATATGCATTAATGTTTATTATTAGTTTAAAAGAGTCAGAACTGGAAAATGAAATGAAAGAATTTGCCATAATTCAAAAAACAATATAAAACTCATTGTGTAGAATAAAACTGAGATGTAGTAAGCCAGAGCTGAGCTACCCCCAAAAAAATAATTTCAGAGAATAGCCCCACAAAAAAGCCGCTTAGCATTATATATTATTTCTTAGTAGGTATTTTAGTTCTATTATTTTGTTCGAAAATTTTCAACCGATTTGAAATGGAGAGAAATTTTATTCTATAAATTACTTTCTTATATCACCAAAAATCTTTTTTGTAAATAATTTGTAAAGATAATTTAAATTTTTATATATTGCATTTATATTTAATTTATTTACTTCCAAGACCTTAAGCTGTTTTTTAATACTGATTATAATCGTGTAACTTGTTAAGCAATAAATTTTACAGGCATGAGAAAATTGCTTTTCTTTGATAAAAATTTTTTTTCAAGCCTTAGACTTTTAAAATGCTCAAGATCTTCCTGACCCTCTGATGCGGCCTAGCGGTTTTATAAATTTATCCATTAAGCCAGAATGGAGGAAATTAATCATATCATAGCTAACCCTGAGTAGTTTTTCGGGCAAAATAGTATTGGTATTTCAGTTTATTTATTATACAACCCTACAATCTATGATTTCAATAAAAAATTCCAGAAATCCTATGTAAATAATATTAAAATAGATAAAACATGAACTTGAGCGATTTGGAATGCGGTTAACGAATAATATGGATAAGTTATTTCTCTCTGAACAAGATATCTTCATGGGTGTTGAGAAATATGTTTTCAGAAGTAAAGCTACGTGATAAGGAAGATATTCATTTTTAATCTTTCACTGACAACAAGAATATTTAAAAGGTTAAACAAAATTATTCTTGCGTCATGATTCTGTTGCATATATAACTGTCCCTGAAGTAATATTAATTCATTTTATTTTAGTGTAAACAAACCCTTATTTGAGGTACTTCCAGTGTGTGAACTTGCGTTGGCTAGAAATCAGATTAAATTCTGGAGAGGTTAACCTCATATTTGAATATTATGTTTCAAGCTAACATTTTTACGAACATCGCTCTAAATTTTGCGATTTTTTACAAAAAGTGGCACTTAACACTATATAAAAAATTTAAAACTATGACTGTCAAATTAACTGTCACACTGGTTAAACCAAAAATTAATTTAACATTGTGTATTTCAAACAAAGTTTAAAATCTATAAGAATTTATTCAATGCAATCCTTATTATGAATACCCTTTGAAACTTACAAAATTAGGCCAAAATTCTATAAGATACAAAGGGCCTTTCCTCTGGAACAAGTTTAATGTAGTAAGAGGTTTTCCATCCCCACAAAACTTTAAAAAATATGTTAAAAAAGTAGTTCCAGAGGTCAAGTTTAGGTTCTGCAATAGTGAAACTATCAATTTGACCTTTAAGGAGATTTCAATAAAATTTTTTATAAATATGATGATGTTAAATAATTAATGTAGTTACTTTAAACATAATTAGCCTAATTTTTGATAATTTCTAGGAACATATCGTGGTGAAATTGGACTGTTTACAAACAAAGGCTTTACAACAGGAGTTTAGGATAGTGAGGAACCATTTTAGTTTACTTAGGTGAGTAATCGAGATATCTATTCTCAATTTCCAATTCTCTTGGATATTTTACTTCTCAAAACAAGCTGACATAATGAGTTTGCCACCAAGAATCTGTAAATATATATATATTTTTTTTTTGAAGGTATCAGAAACCAAAAAACAGCATTTTATATAAAAAGTAAATAAAAGAAAATTTTAATTGAGACATAAATTCCAAATGTTCACCTAAATGACTCCCATTAATGGACTGCAGCTCGGTTTAACAACCTTGGGGGAAGTTTGAGAGACAGATTGGAATTTTTTTTCTATTTGTCTTTCAGAAATATAGCGTGCACAAGTTAAAATATTTAGTTTTCTGTATTTCGATGAAAGCAATAGAATTGGAAACTATATTAGGCGTTAAGTATATATATATTATATTATCATTTTTAAGTTACATATTTATTGGAAGGAAAAGGTTACTCGTAACAAGTTTTCTCATTTCGTTGACCGTAATTTTCGTTAGCTGAAAAATTAAATCTTGTTTTCAAAGTTTGTCTGCAAGTTTTTTATGATTTTATTCCAATATCGAAATATAGAAATGAAAGGTTATTTGGGTATAAGTCTTTGTATGATTTTTTTCAAATCTGTGTGAAACAGTAATTCTGCCTTTTTGATAACTCCTGAGAATAACATTAAATGAGTAACAGCAATAAGAATGATTTTCTATATACATGAATAATTTCTGGATTTTTTTGGTCTAGTACAATAAAATATGGAAATTCCCCCGTTTTAGTCTTTTATCGCGCGCGGCATTGAATAAGCATTGGTTGTAGCCAAAAATACAAATTAAAACAAGATTATAATATTTTACAGAATAAAGCAACATATACAAAACTTGCGTCTGGTAAAAAACATTTTTTCAGGCTTAAAAAAATAATTAGACATAATCAAATACTAATCAGTATATGTTAGATAGCTACTATTATCATAATATATTGTATTACATACTAAAATAAATACTGTTGGAAGTTACCAGTTTTCCACTTTGGGCCAAGAACATACTTTTAATATGGAAGTTGAGAGGTTTACGTTTAACGCTACCATTGTCTCCTCTTAAAATTCTCCGCTAAGTTTATTAGATTTTATGTCTTATGACATTTGGGATATGTGTATGTCTTATGATATTTGCGAATTCAGTGATTTTGTAAAGCCATATAATCGAAAAAAAAAAAAATTTTTTACGTAAAAAGCGAAGCGAAAAAAAATATTAAAGTAATTCGACAATTTGTTTACTAACCATTGCGGAGACAAAGTTATATAGTCATGATTCTGTTTTGACCCAGTTAAAAATTTACCCAAATTGGTTATCTATGTTCTAGTCGGCTTAAGTAGACTAAAATTAAAATTTAAATTAATTTATTGGCCCTTGTTATAGTCGAGTCGACATAAACTCTGATAATATAAACACCATGATTGGAGGTTTGGAAAATTTACGCAAAGATAGGAAGAAGTGGAGAGAGGTCGTGAGGAACATGAAGCTATAATGTATAACGTAAATGTAAAGAAGAAGAAGAATTCAGGCCAGAAAAGTTACACACAATATTGTTTACTGTATTCGCAAATCTTCTAATAAATACACATTTTAAAATTTCTTAAGATATTAGACCATAATATGTAATATGTTGCACCATAATATATCATGTTGCACCATAACGTATAACATGCTGCACTATAATATATCTTGTTTCACAATAACATATCATGTTGCAACATAATACATGTTGCACCATAATATAACATGTTGCACCATAATATATAATGTTGCACCTTAATATAACATGTTGCACAATAACATATGACAATAATTTAAGAAATAAATTGTTAATAAAATTCTCAACAAAGAATAAGTTTAACTCTTAAAACTTTTATGGTGTGGTGATATATTCTCTATACCGTCTTTATATTGCTGGTCAAATTTTCAGACACCCCAATCCGCTGGACATAGTGCGAATTGTTCAGGGTAGCAGAAGCTGAAATCCCCACACTTGAGACCAAATTTTAGAGTAGAATCTCCTCCTTTATAGCAGAATATCCTCCTTTCCATTGAATTATGGTGTCAAAATTTTCGTCTAAAACTTGCTAATATAGATATTATTAAATAGCTCAAAAATATTAGTTAAAAGGAATTTTCCTAGAATTCAAAAATTCTGGAATGAAAAATCCCAACTTTCAGAGCTAAATTTTAAGGCAAAATCTTTATCACTTGCAGGAGAACGGTTTTTTGGAAAGGTTTTAAAGGTGCATAACCGAACTACAGTAAAAAAAAAAAGAAAAAAAATTTGTTCAGACAAGGTACAAAAATATCTATCTAAAACCCTAAAGAAATATTATGTTCTGAAATTACCGTTTAAAATAAGCATTAACAATGTACATTAAATTAAAATAACGCTTTGCATTGCATCTTCACACACGTCCTCATTCAATCGTTATCAAATTTCCATTTGGCAAAAAAGTTTTATCTTTACCTAATATTTACGACCTTTCTTAATATTAAGAAAGTCTTAATGAAATTTTTTGTCCATAGACAAAAATATCAAATTTTTTCTATTTTTTTTTCGCAAATAAACAATTCCAAAGAAAATCTGGAAAAAACACGAAAACACGAAGAACTTAAATTTAATTTAATTTACATAAATTCATTCAGCAACTAATTTTACCTCTCTTTCTTGTTACTTGGAATATTCTGTAATTGTTCGTTTTCAAATATATAAATGAAACTTTTAAGATTTTGAGAAATCAGAAATGATAGTTATAAGGTATTTTTTGTATTTGCGCTCTTTAGCGAGGACCAAGTTACATTATGTTATAAATTATAAACGTTATAAATCCATAAATAAAAATTTAAAAGTTCAAGCAAAAATGAAACAAAAATTTCTAAAAATGAAATAAAAGAAATAATTCTAAAAATAATTTTTTATAAAAAATTCAGATAGTTCGAATAAATTTCTTTGAAATCCTCTAATAACCTCCTATTCGAGGAAATCAAACACTGTATGGCTTACAATGAGACTTAAGTCTTCCGAACATTTTGAATATAAAATATTTTAGTCAACGAACTTGACCGAAGAAAGAAATAAGTTTAGTTGATATGTTTTGAAATGCACCAGCTAAATGTTTCTTTAAGATACATCAAGTCTGGACGCTTAAGACCTTAAAAAAATAGTGACGGGGTTATTTGTATTGTAAAAACACTCCGTCAACTTTTTTTTAAAAAACATATATATATATAATTTTGTTCACAAAATCAATTTTTAATATGCTCAAGTAATTATTTTTTGGTTTAGAACTGTTCAAATTTAACAAACTACTTCTAATAAAAATACATAAACGGTTTGACCACATCAAGTAAAACCTTTTGTAGCATCTCAGTCTACATTATTCTTCGCTACAACGTATGCTAGGAAAATTTTTTAACGATTTGGTTTATACTTTTATACTGACTGTTGTCTAACACTCATATATCCAAACAATGGATAATATTGTCTTGCTCATGTCTGTACTTCTCCAGGTTTAGGTCCATACCCTGAAGTAGGTCCATATACACTCCATATCCACTGTACATAGCATTGCACACTTCGAGGTTCAGGACGTGTCATTTTTACCATGTCTTCTGTATCTAATAATTTAGGTATATTCTTTACGCGACTAAAAACAATATAAGAATATTTGCCCATACTCTTTTAATTCTTTTGGTTGTCCATGTATTCTACCAAAAACTTATTCCCAGCCAAAAAGATTCAATTCCCGTTAGTATAGACAAGCAATTTTACTTTTTGGTTTTATATATTTGAATCCTTGGTACCAAAAATGGGGCTCTAGCCAAAAATTGAGCACTTTTTTGAGCTCTTTGTTCCATTGGAGGGGTTGTCTAAAATTTATGAAACAATAATTCCTAGCTGCAACATGATCTAATACGTATTGCTAATTTTCGTAAACTGAAGGCAAGGCACCTTAGTATTAAATATTGTTTGGAATTAAATTACCTTACAAAATTCTTTTGGCAAACTATCGGAAACTGTATTTATTACAGCTTTGTGGAATTCAGCTTAATTATCAGAGCAATTTATCATTTTTTTGATATCAGAGATCGTTTTTTTAAACTCATTTAGCGTAGCAGTAGAGAGAACTTTAAAAGTGTACAGAAAAATTTTTCATGTCGAAGTTAAAATTTATATTTCCAACGACATATAAGACTTCCAGGAAAGTAAAGGTAATATTCAATATAAAAGAAATAAATTTATATTCTTCTTAAACGCAGTCAAATAGCTGTTGCAAAACAGCTAAGACACTCTCTCAAGAGAATAATATTTCAAATTCTTAAAACATCAACTTACTATCCAGTTTCGAATGCCATATCGAAGTTTTCCTGTTTATTCTCTGGTTTCAAAGCATTGAAATCAAACTCTGTAGGGTTGAATTTGTGAATGAGAGCACAGAAGACCATTCCATTGTTCCAACTTGTGCTGAAATTAGTGACCTCTACTGGGTAATCTTTTACCATTTCCTGAACCCAATCCAACACAATTGATCCAATAGACATAGTTCTTCGAGCTTTTTTCTTTTCTTTTTTCTTTTTCATACATGGCCTGAATATAAAAAAAAAAAAAAAAAAAAAAAAAAAAAGAGTTTACACAAATGTAGTGATCTTCGCTTTTCTCTTCAATTAGGCTGCAAAAGACAAACTGGATTCGATATTTATTCTTCATTTAAGCTTTATTATTTTTCTTTTTTTTTTCTTATCAGTACGCAGAGAAAAACTTAATTTTACCTAAATTTATCCTAAGAATTAAGCTTTTAGTTTTTCAAGAATTGCGTTAAAAATTGGTTTCACTCACCTCGTAATGATCTGAACCTACAACCTACGCTTAATAATCTTAGAGATTTAGGCAAAATATATAATCCTGGTTATACTTTATGAGAATTTTAAATTGCTTTGTAGAAATTCTTACCCTAAACATCCAAGGGTACTAAATATCCGAAATTCAATTTAAAACACGTTATATTTTTTTTGATTTTTTTTAACGCTTTGAGTCAGAAGCAAAGAGTACTTTAAAATAAGACTTAGTTTTAAAATCGACCCTAAGCAAACCTCTTATATGCTAGATTTGCGAATATGTTATGAAAATGTGGTTCATCTGCGAAAAAGCAAGAGTTGCTAAAAACGCTGTCCGAAAAGACATAAATGGGCAAGAATATTACTTCAGCCATATGACCATCATGTTTTGAACAAGAGTGTAAAAAAAAGATTCTCAAAAACTTTATCAATTATTTTTTCTAAACATATAAAATTGACGGTTTTCGGTAGCATTCTAACATTTATTACAGAAGGAAGTGTTTAAATGACGCAGCTCTTTGAACAAAAAATTACTGCTATTGTGAGCCTGGTTTTAGAGGCGAAAAAACTCTCCAGGAGATAAAAAATTAAACAAACCATAGCTGAGAGATATAGCAAAAAATAAGAGATTTAGCAATATCATCTTGTAATAGCAGCGAAACTTATAGATAAACTTTACTGCGAAAGAGATTTTAGCTTCTTATAAAAATTTACTTAAACATACAGGCAGAGTTAGATCTAAATTTTTTACAGCCAAACTCTGCTTATATCAAACTTGTGAGTTTTGAAAATTTTATTTATTTTGGTTGTCAATTTTTTGTAACCATGGAATGTTTATTTAGTAACCATTTAAAAAAAGTTTCTATCGCACTTATCAATTTTGTATTCGTTTTCAGGTATGACTGATAGCATATAAAAATTTAATACTTAAGAAGTCATTAAAAGACTTGAATAATGATAGCTACTACACGGTATTCAAGTAATCCAATGGGCGGATTAACATAGCAGGTAACGGATGCTGCAATGTTTTCTAGAATCTAATATTTAATTCTACTTACGCTGCATATTTCATCTTCTCACTGTCTTTAATCTCCTCTTTCTTCTCTTCTTCTTTTTGCTCTTCCTTAACTTCTACAGGTTTTGCTACAGGAGTTGATGGCGCAGGAGCACTATTTGCTCTCGCTTTTTCCCCTTCCTTTTTTTTTCGCTGCTCTTCTTTTTTCTTCTCTTCTTCAGCAGCTTGCCTAAAGAAAGCCATTCGATCGCTTGCTGTTTGTGGTGGTTTACTATCGCCATAGCTAAGGGAAGAAGCTTCTTCTTTTGGTCTAAAAAACATGGTTTTACTTTACTAACAATTTATTGCGCAAGAAAATATTGTTTTATTTTATTTATGTATTATTTCGCAAGAAAATCAACACGCGAGGTTTTTATTTTCTGAAAAATGTGCATAAAATCGATTAAAAGACAGGCTTATACTTACGCAGCTCGTGATGGGACTGGCGATCTTCCAGAAGGAGACCGTCTTCCAGAGATCGATGGTGTAGAAAGTGCCAATGAATTGGACGACTAAATATAATAAAATCGTATCAACTGCATGTAATTTTTTGTTATGAAATTACGGTAGAAAATACAAGTGTAATAAAAATTGATATTGTATCAAATTGAGTTAATCAGTAAATAATAATTTTCTATATATATTGAATATTGTGAGCGTCTTCACATTTATTTGAAAAGTTCTACCATCAGCCATATTTTTTATTTTGCCGACGAGTTTATCGGGTCCGGTTTTGATCTCATCCGAGATACGTGACATGCAACCTTCTCATTCAATGGCATCTCGCAACCAGAAAACTTATATTGCTGCCCCATTTAAAGTTAGCTTTTCTTTCGTTTCACGCTATAGAACTAAATTTATTGACAAATATTTCATGTGTTGACTAAACTGACAACTATATGTTCTAGTTTATACAAGGAAATATGTTAATATAATTAGGAAATGAAGACAAAGAAAACAAAAATAAATCGTAATTTCATATGTTTGTTACCTGTGATTGTTTTTCCTCCTTTCTGTTCATAGGCAAATTCGCTGACGACTGACCGATGTTTGTTGATGACCCAGTACTTATCTTTATTCCACTATTACTGCTATTAACAACTGACGAAGAAGATGAAGAAGAGGAACTTCTTTGAAAAGGCTCTCGCTGCTGTGTTTCAAATGAATTCCGACTTGTTTGATTGTTAAAACTTATGTCAGTTCTTTGTTTATCGGCTGGTTCTTTTGTTGTTGATCCGTTAAACTTACTAAAAGCACTTTTGCTTTGATATACTGCCGAGTTAGTCGCTGATATTTGTGCCGGCATTGAAAATCTGTTACTAACTCTATTCTTAGTTGTTTCGACAGATTTTGTCAAAACTGCTGGTGTATATTTTTTTACTGAATATGAAGGTTTTTCTACATCTTCTTTTATACTGTTGTCATTAGACTGTTTGTTATTCAACGAAAATTTTGTTGTTGACTGAGGTGGCATTGAGAATCTATTATTTGTTGTTGACTGAGGTGGCATTGAGAATCTATTATTTGTTGTTGATTGAGGTGGCATTGAGAATCTATTATTTGTTATTTTATTGGTGGAATTAATTTTATTTTCAAGCGGTTTGTTGACATTCTGTAACGGTATTGACTGGTTTGATATTTTATTTGTCGAAGTCATTGTCTTTTCGACCGGTTTAATTGAAACAATTGGTGTGTGTTTGCTTCCCATGATTGATGACTTTTCTGTTTTCTTTTCTTCTAAATCTTCACTCTTCTTGATATATGAGGTTCCAAACTGCATTGGAGATGGACCAGCCTGCTCAGAAATAATAAAATAAATACAATGGTTAAATTAGATTTACTTTAAATTCTCATTTTCAATTTTTTGTGTTTTAATACAGACCGAAAAATATTCTGGTTTCTTCTGCACTTTTTTCTCAACAACTGCTTCTTAGAAAACAACAGAAAGGGTTTAAAATCATAAGAAATTTTCAGTATAAAATTTCATGTTTTTACAACCAATCAAGGTCAAAAAAAGTTTTACGGCTGGCACATTATCAATTTTTCAATAACAAAGAGTTTTTAAAAATAAAATTTGAATAAAAATCAAGTCTGCCCACGTTCGTTACACAGATTAGGAATATGTTTAATAGTTCCTCCTTATTTTAAGTCTTTAGGAGTGTGCTTTAACATGCATATGCTGGTCAATTGATATTATTACTGCGTTCGTTTATTTCCTTTCATATAATACGTGCGAAAACGGTTAACAAAACATAACAAGTATGTTCTAAATAGATTTTAATGAAGCTAAAGAACCTCACAGAAATGTTAACTTTTTTTTGCAGATAAAATTTCATCATGAATTCAGATATTGTTTGTCGATGAAAGACATTTCAACTGCACGTCAGTTTTTCACTTAGGAAAAATAAGAATTTGTCACTGATTTGTTTATAATTGCTATTGGACTAAAAACGGAAACATTTTTAAATTTTTAGGGCTCAGTAACATCTTTACAGAGGAAAGTACTCGCATGAAAGGTCAATGTAGTATTTACTTTGCACGCCTGGTTTTAATGTACAACATATTAGGAAATCTTCAAAAAAAAAACGATCCATTCCTTATTAACACCATTTTACCGTGAAAAGTTCAACTAAATTGTTTAATTCTATAAAAAAAGCTCTAGTAGCTCGACAAATTTTTGTTCTTTAAAACTTTTGAAAAGTTGACAATTTTTGAATAAAGCACCAAAAAATAATTTCTTTTTACTCGATATCTCAGAGTTTTTTATAATAATCTCATTAAATATTCATGACTTCCGTTTTAAAATTCGTTGAATTCACTAATCCTTTTTTCGCTGTATCCATAATAATATATTAATCAATATATCTGGTATTTAAAATCGCCCTGTTGAGTTTTCAAATCTTGAACTTTCCTGTGATCGAGACGTTAAAATGTCAAATAATTAGCGAATATAAATTGTTAGTGTATATTTTAAAAAGAATGATGCCCTCTCCGACTATGTAAAGTAGGATTATATAGTATATATAAAATTTCGACTTCGTGTTTCGTATTAGTGCAATTGAAGTACTCAGCGATATAAGATGTTTTATTTGTGAATAGATACTTGCATCACTGATTACTAGTATTAAGTATTACATTAGCAT
>JAUZNK010001274.1:0-11769 GCA_035046665.1 Euphysa ruthae
TATATTTTTTTTTTCATAGTTATTTATGTTATGCAAATATCGCCTGGGGGCTTGGGGGAGTAGGTTTCAAACAAACCTACTAAATTTATTCAAATATCAGAAAAAGGCATTATGACCCAAATGGATGTTTTAAATATCTACTAAATAAATATTTACTAAATTTTAATGTTTATGCGTCACTTTAAATGCGGCACTTTACCTAAAGTTTTCGATACCTTATTTGAAAAATTTTCTTGCCAAAATCTAAACTTAAGATCTGATAAAGATTCTAATAATTTGAAACTTCCATTTATAAAATCCAAGTCAAGGGAGTTTTCTATAGATCGCAGAGGTCCAAAACTGTGAAACGATTTTCCGGAAAAAATTCTGAGAGGTCTTCATAACAGTTTTTCTACATAAATATATACTTTAAAATAACATCTAATGATTTTGGCATGAACGTAGTTTAAAATTTTTGTTTTCATTTTTTTTTTAACAATCTATTTCTCAATTTTGTATTTGTCCAAAACTGTGAAACGATTTTCCGGAAAAAATTCTGAGAGGTCTTCATAACAGTTTTTCTACATAAATATATACTTTAAAATAACATCTAATGATTTTGGCATGAACGTAGTTTAAAATTTTTGTTTTCATTTTTTTTTTTTAACAATCTATTTCTCAATTTTGTATTTGTTTAACAATACTTAGAAAGGAGGTCTATGAAATAATCGTTAGGTTTTCCCTAACATCCATCGTCTTTGACTTCCTTCTTTTTTGTGATATTTTTTGCTTTTAAAACATTGATGTTCATATTGTTATTTTGTAAATATTTATCAAAAAAAAAAAAAAAAAAAATCGCATCGAATACAAAAAAAAGTTTTCTTTTTTCTCGCACAATTGAATTTTTCTTATGTGTATAACTTTCCTCCAATGTCTAATGTTGTTTTTTTACATTTGTAATAAAAATTGCAATAGATGGATTATATAAAATAAATAAGTTTAACAAGCATCTTAACTTGTGAGATTTATTACAACTGCCACCCTCTTTTACCCGTTAGGTAAAACTCTAAAATTGAATATACCAAATAGGGTACTCGCCTACTAACCTTGCCTTTACCGCTGTAGGATATAGTTTTTTTTGCTAACATACCATTTTTCGGAATAAATCAGTCTGAAAATCTTATCTTCAATAATGTTTTTTGTATTTTGATTATTTAAGTCGCAACCATATTAATTTCGCGTTGAGTTTGGGGTTGTGAAAGTGCCCAACTAGAATTCTTTCTGTGGAAAATAAAATCTTAAGGGAAATCGGTTTTGCAATATGATCGTTATTGAATTTTTTTCGTGTAAACTATTTTTTCGATTTAAGTATTCAAAAATTTTTTTACCTGGAAAAATCATGCTCGTACCCCGGGTTTCTTTCTCTTTCTTCTAATCCGAAAAATGGAGGATAAATTTCCTTTCCTTTATAATTTCCTTTTTAATTCCAATAATTATTGGCTAATTATTATTAAATTTTAAATGTTAATTGGTATTATAATTCGTGAGTATTTAATTTCGCTATCTTTCCCTTCTGAAGTTTTTCGCGACTATTTAGTTTCGTCATTTTGGTCAAAATCGCAAAATTTAATATCTTTAAGTTAAAAAAAACTTTTCAAACGAATTCTTTGTTGAAATAAAAAGTATACCCAATTACAAAAAATGATCATTTTTTATTTTTGCCTCAACGAGTTTATATAAAGGACTTTTCAACACTGAGAAAGCAGAAGCATTGATAAATTGTCTTAAGTTCATAGAATATATATGACAATAGAATTGTCATTTTCCATGATCCTCTATTTATCTTTTACATCTCTCGATCTTAGGAGCTTAATGCAAAAGAAAACCACGATGCTGACATTAAGAAATGATTAATATTTTTTTTTTTTTTTCGCATACAATACACATGTAAGTCATTTACATAGAATACAACAAACGTCATAAATACTGACAACATCAAGTTGTTGTATAAAAACTACTACTTTGAAGGAAGAATCATTCGTTGGTCCACCAAAGTGCTAAATTTTAAAATGAACTTTCCGAAGAAAATGGTTTTGAAAATAACAAAAATGAAAATTAACATACGAAATTTACATCTTCACAAGCTGGCCACTCAAATTTTAGACTGAAAATTCAGTAAAACTCCACTAGTTTTCAAGTACATTTTAATAATTTTCCATGGTGTTATTTTCCAAGTTTTCAGTAAATAAAAATTTTTTACGTTAAAATTGACTGATTTTTTTCCTTTCAAAATGTTTATTTTTTTTAAATCTTTTTTCCAATATGTAATATTGTTCAATGATTCTTCGCTAGATCTTCATATATCATTAAAAGAAGTTTCTTCATTGGTATTCGTCTGCGGCTGAATGAAATTCATCAAATGGTACCTGTGAAGGAATGTCATGGAAGTGTTTTTTTAGAACTTGTGCCAGATTAGACTTAAAAGATTTACGAAGGAATCTATCTTTTTTCAAATGATGTGATGGAGGTGTTATTTCATGCTGCAGCAGTCTCATTATGTCGTTGTTTCACGTTCTTGTGATGTCAATGTCATGCATAAACTATATTTCTGCCTTGTTTCCATCCACACGTTTCTTTTGTTTTTGGTTGTTACAGCCCTCTATTGTTACCTTGGTAATAGGATCAAATACTTGATTGTTTTTTGGTCCAACCTTTGTTCTTTATACTTATTGTACTCTTGTTCTCCATTTGAGATGCAGTTGTCCTAAATGTAACTATTCTTTTGTCCATCTGTTGACAGGAAGAAAGATTTACCATGATGAATATGTGTCGAATGGATTGCCTTTTTCATTGATAAAAGTTTACATCTTTTCTGCTGCTTCATTTTCCTTTTTAGTGAACGACTCACAGTGGAGAGAATATTCATCATTTACTTCCAGTTAACATATTTTTGAAAGTGATTCCGTGTAAAGAAACTTTTTCAAATAATTCCTTTTTCCGAACTTTTTGCAGGTTTATATTATTGCATTTCAAGAGCTTGGTTCATCGGTAAGCTTTCTTGGCTATGTGTTCCCACAACTCAGGAAATCTCTTTCTCAAAGCCATGAAATCTTTGAAATATCAGGGTACACAGCGTTAATAGTTCATGCAATTGAAGACGAAGAACAACGGGATGGCACGATGAATAGCAGAGAAATGTATATCCCAATTACTCTCACTGTGTGTGCGGGTTAGGTCAATCAGTACTGATACAAGATTATTAAGGAAAATGTACCCCAACGCAAACTGGCTGCTTTTCACACATGATTCTGTGTTAAAATGAAATAAATTAATGAATTTATCGATTTCTCGTGAAATTCCCATTCTATATTTTCATTTGGAGGAGAAGCTTTTAACACATACTGAAATGCTTAGATATGGAGCAAATCCTCAGGAGAGTTGTGTTGAATCAATTACATTCTTGGAATCAAAGCTGCTGCAATGTTTTTGCATGCATGACAATATCCTTTTTATCACGAAAATATTGCCCGCCTAACATAACTGAATTGGCCACTCCAGAGTCAAAAACATCATTCTCTACAAAAACATTTTCAACTTTACGTTCTTTTTAAGATAGCTTCCACAACAGGCAACCAAGATCCTCCCAGTCAAAGAAATATATTAGAGAAAAGTGGCGGATAAAACAGCTGCAGCTCTTTAGCTATTCGATAAACTCCTTCGTCACACCAAGTAGTAGCAAAATCAAAATCTTTTGTAAAAAAACGTCTTGAAATTCTTCATACAGGTGAATATTGTGTCAAAATCTGTAACCAGGTGAGGTATGATTGGAGTAAATACAAATTTGGTGATTGCCTTGCTTACGTTTTGAAATACTCTTAGGTTCCTAATAAACGCCCCTCCCCGTTTATTAATTTCGATTTTTCCCCCATCCCCACCCGTTTATTAATTTTGGAGGTCTATAAACCTGTTTCTAGCTCACTTGCAAAAAATTTTGAGGATCAACTCCATAAAACATGTAAAAATATGTCCCTTAGCAACTAGTAATTTTTTCGTTTGCACAGTCGTTTCATTCACCTTAGTATTTTGCTCAAAAAAGAAAGCATGAACCTGTTTTGCTCGAGATGCTCATCTACAATCTCAACTGCCACTTCTAGCTCAATTGTATTTGAAGTATCATCATTTTTGTTGTGATTCTCTTTTGATCGGATATACCAGAAACAGATATTGACATGGTCATTAGAAATGTTTTTGCAACATTCCAGCGATCATGTTTTTGTAAATAAATGATACCTAACAGAACTAACTGTTTTAACGATTTTAAAATGTGTCACATGGTTTTCCTTTAACATACAAAAGACTTTTGACATAATTTATTTGTGTACAGTAGTGACATCAGCACATATATCTTTCTTATTTTTTACGATAAATTTATGTTAATATTCTAATCATGTTAGACGACAAACCCAAATAGTTTTAATACCTAAAAGCCCAAACAAGTTACACACAATTTCATGCTGATAATTAACGATTTTTGTTTCTAAAATAGCATCTTAACCTCAAATGTAAAATATCGATTATACATAGGTAATTTTAAATCTAAGTTTATTTATTTCTCATCATGATTATGAAGTAGCTGACATAATTTGACTTATCCATAAACCCTAAAAACTCAACTAGGATAACATGAGTTTCCATAATATTTAATATTTTCCTTGTAATCCTTCTGAATGTCACTTAACAATCCATCATGTAAATTATCTCAAGGTTCAAGTATCAACGCTTTTCCATTCTATGTGCTTGTAAGCTTCTTTTCGCCTTTGCTATCTTTAACTTTTTGACATAAAGCACGTTTATCAAAACCCAGTTTACATTTATTACTTTTTCTTTTAACTCGAACTCCTGGCAAGTTACACTCATCTTTTCTTAGCATTGTTATGTATCTAAAATTAACAACATATATTGGATTAATAATAACATAGTCAATAGAAGAAATCCTGGTCTGGCTCACTATTGTAAAAACCTTTAGAAAACCAATTCAATTATCATGTGATCTTAAAGGATGCAAAAATTGTACAGCAATGTTTGCATCCCTTAAATTTATTTTTAATACAACGTATATCATTATATAACACATATCGTTTAGTGGACGGATTACTATTTTTAGGATAAAAATAAAAAGTTCCATTAATTTTATTTCAAATATTGCAATCAAAAAATAAAGGTTTGCGAAAGTATGGCAAGCTTATTGGCAAGTCAAGGCTAAAAATGGTATATGATAATTTTTGATAGAAGAAAACTGAAACAAAATTCAACAAACAACAAATTTTCTGACGCTACTAGTGATTAATATACAATGAAGCTGTAAATAAAAATAAATTCTCTGTCGTAAGTGTGGAAATTAATTTTGATTTGGTTTGATGTATTAGAAGAATAGATTATACAAAAAAATATTAAAAATTATCAATAAAAAAAAATGTTTTTATATGGTATGCATATAACGTACACTTATAGTGAATTTAAAAACATCCTTTTTAATTTAAAATGCATTTTAATTTAAAATGAATTTAAATTTAACTTGCCACTTTTGTTTAAAGACAAGAAATTAAATATTAAAACAAAAGATGGTTAAAACAATGGATGGTTAAAACAATGGATGGTTAAGAATATTCTAATGGAATTTTTTTGTTTAACATTTAAATAAAATTCTCTGTCGACTGTCTGGTTTTGATTTGATAACTATTGTCTCCATTGAATTATTCTCTACTTTTCAAGTAATAAAGAAATGGAGAGGCGAGACAATATTGCTTCCTTTGAATTATTCTTTTGCTTTTGTTTTGTTCAAATATTATTAATAAAGAAATGGGAAGGCGAGACAAAATATGATAAATAGGCATTTTGCCTAAACTTTCGGCTCAAAAATCGGTACGAATTTTCTGCGGAATTAGCAAAAAAAAAAAAAAAATTCCTTACCATAGATAATTTTTTGCGTTATTGCCAAACAAGCTCCAGCTGCAAAACTCGTTACGCTCGCTTTTTTGTTTTTGCGAAAACTACTACAAAATCATTTATGCCATGAAATAATTGTTTTCTTCCTGAATGCGGTGTGTCACGTACATACAAACACCAAGATGTTGGAATGTTTAAACTTCCAGCAAAAAAACTGATCAGGAGTGGCGCAATAAAATCGTATAAATGCAGGAAAAATATACATATGCGAAAAACATTTCAAACAGAAAGATATCTAGTTTACAAGTAAGCACTATTGTTTTATATACATTGTTTAGCTTTTATATAAGCTATGTATTCGCCTATTTTTTTATTAATTTCAAAGTTTTAAATTATATTCTTATTTCCAGTCCCTATGTAACCATATTCTATAGAAAAGAATCCTTTCTGTAGACTATAATATGGTCATGAAATTAGAAAAGTAAATAAACAAACTGCTTAGCTCAAATTTTCCTTTTATATTATTTCATGATAGAAACCGGAAAAAAGTCTCTGAACTTGGAGCTGTTCCATCATTGAACTTACCTAAAAAGTCTCACAATGCTGAAAATGAAAAAAGAAGAAGTATCATAGTAAAGACAATCAACGAAGATCAATGTTTGACAAGACTTAACGCAAAAAAAATAAAAATTGGACATTAAACAGTGACGATGGAGATAACAAAGTCAACTTTAAGAAATACGTTGATGGTTTTATTTTAACAAAGTATGAAATAATTGTCAATAAAGAGTTGGAGTTTAGTTATTTTCTGTTTGGGTGGATGCTGCCTGAAGTTCAACAAATTTACAAAAAGTATTTTAGGTTGATGAGAAATGTGTTTTTGCTCGATCATATAATTATATTATATTATATTAACTTGTGTAATGGCGCAACAAAGATGGATTTTTCTGCAACATTGATACATTCAGATATTATCTTGCACTTTATACCGTAACATATTGACTTTGAGGATGCAGATAGCCTGCCAGTTAATAACAAACGTTATTCAAGGTTTAAAAATTGTTCTATTTTATAAACTGAAATTGAATATTTTAACCGCTTAAAGTTTTTTAAAAAAGAATAACGATTATTATCTAAAACGATGAAAAATTTGAATACAACTGCAAAGAAGAATGCACCGTTGTCATGTATTCAACCTACAAAATCAAATTAGTACTGCATCAAGAGAGATTAAAATTTTAAAATTTTCACAATTAAAAAGAGAAACTGTATTAATGAAAAAAGTAATAGAATAAAAGAGTATTTCTGTAAATAATGATCTCAGTCTAGACTCTAATAATATCATGAAAAATATCTGTAAAGATATTTACATTTATGAAGTTGTTTTGAGAAAAGCAAAAGAAAGTTTTCACATCAAGATTCTATTCAAATAATAGTTATCATTCCATGATCATTAGATTGCGTCTTTCCTTTTGCTGAGAAATCTGCATCCGCATATGATTAACTTCTGGTGTTTTGCCTAGTCGTCGGACTTCAAAAGATTATCAAAATGCAATACGACCATGTGTGGGATTTAACCATGAAGTTATAAAAGAACTAAATTTAACCTGTGAAAAGCTTGAAGGTTACCAAAGGTTTGTTGTGGTATCCTTTGATGAAGTGTAGGCTTTTGCACGCTTTTGGAGTTCCCTCAGAGTGTACCTACTTTTTAAATGTCCCCTAGTGTGATGCTTGAGATCAAACCTCTTATCCGAGTCTGCTAAATTTAGAAGATTTAGTGGATTCAGATTTAGCTCAAACATTTACTAGTGTTTTTACATAAATATTAGACTATTTCTAGTAATTTGGTAGACTGTTTCTAGTTTTTGCTTTAAAATATATGATAAATATCTCTAAAGGTTTCGAGCGGGATTTTTTTAATTCAAGCAACTAAAATCAGTCTTCATAAATGTTTGTTTGACATATGTAAGCGTACTGCACACAGATCATGAAATTTTTTTTGGTTTACTTGTTACGTCGACTGTAATATTTTGTAGATTGGCCTGTCATCAATGATGGCCATTGGTCAAAGATGTCGATATTTATCTTCTGTATTCTTTAAATTATACTTTGTTAAAAATCATTAAGATTTTATATAATAACGTTATAATTTCGGCTACCGAAAACAGGGCGGATTCACGATAGCGAAGTATTTTGGACTTGTTTTTTCGTTATTTATCTTATTATATCTTGGGAATACGTAATATCTCTTGGTTTTAGTGTAGTCTTTAGGTAGCTAAAATGGTTTGTTTTGTTATTTCTAATAATGCCGGTAGCCAGTGTTCAAAGAAGCAAAGCTGGTTGGGTGTTGGAACATCAAATTTTTGGCAAAGTCCTTGTGGAAAAGCAAGGTAGAAGTTGTTGTTTTTGGTGACTCTATAGTCAAAGGGTTAAACCTGTAACCTTCTGTTCGTAATTTGTGTAGTGTTTATTTTATGCGGGGATTGGTGGTGATAAAGTGGAGAAAGTATGAGAATTAGGAACGGTACAAAAAACCTAAGCGACATACCTCCGTAGAGAATATGCAAATGCTTGGAAGAAATTTGTAACTCCCCCAATGTTCACGTTTTGTTATCTGCTATACTTCCTCGAGTGGGTTTATTTTTTGGTGATCGTATTTCAAAGTTCAATGAACATATAAAAAGTTCGTGTTCATCTAATTCTGCTATTTTTTGAATTTACACGCAGTATTTATATGAGGAAAGTTAGGGAAAGCACATCACTCCTATCTTTTGATTCTATCAGTCAATCTTGTGTCCAGATTACCTAGCTGGCGGGAAAAAGGAAAGAAGCAATCCATGCATCCTTCTTTTGTTCTGTCAGCTGGCTATTCTGTGAATAAGGCATGCCAAGTTTCTCGACAGGATATGTTTTCTTCTCGGTTGGGGTCATCACTTATCGGTTTGGCTGATTGGTCTTGTAACAGTGGAGGATGTAATAGCTTTCTTAAAAGGGATAAGAAATTATCTCGAAAGAAACCTGTTATAGCCTCTTTCGGTGAGCTTTGTCAGTAGTATCGGCATGTCATGTCAGCAGTGGAGAGGGAAATAAATCACCTAGTGAATCATTTTTCGCAAATTCTTCATTTTTATATTCGGCTACTGATGAATCAGGTAGCGTAAATCAAGACCCTGCTTTTACACTCTGCTTTATGTCTGTTTGGTTTTGGTTTACAATGCTTGTTTACAATGGGGTTGGGTCTGTTTTCGGATGGTTTGTATAAGTTTTGTGCAGATTGATAGAGTCAGGAATGTTGTTCTTTTCTTTATTTTCCTCCAGGTAGTCACAAGAACTCAACCTATTCATTTACACCATATTTTTATTCCCAATTATTTATTTGTATTTTTTTTTATCAACAATTTAATTTCTGTATTTGTCTGACTTCGAAAAATTTTAATTTTTTATATTATATGTGTTATTTGACGTAAAATTTATAAGTTTTTGTATCTTAGATGCAAAGTATATTTTTTATTTATTTTTATGTGTCTGGGGACAGGATCCCTTATCTTAAGACATTCTAATTCAGTTGCAAGGAATGATTTTTCTTCTAGAAAACATTTAACTAAGTTGACTTTAAGTCATTTTCAAACAAATAACACTATGCATTGTTTCAAACCATTTTTCCTGGTTTCTGGTACCAACCAGCAACATCTGCAACACAAACTGAACAGTTTGGAATGTTTTTATTTTATCTCTTTTGTTTTCAATCAAGTTATTTCATTTAACTAAATTAGACCTTGATAAAGCTTTGGGTTTTTTATTAATTTTACTTCATTATCAGCAACTAATGTGGAAAGAACGTGGAACTAGCGTGGAAAGTTTTTCTTTAAAAGATGTACCATATATTCTGAAACTGATTATACAAAATAAAAATAAAACAACAAAAAGAAAGCCACAGCAATGGCAATAAAATAAAACACACCAATTGCTTAAATGCCATTCTGAGGGTTTTCGCCAGGTTGGTTGCATTGTTTTAACGCAAACTTATAAGTTTTTTTATTATATTTTTTAGGACTTTGTTCTTAGGTACTTATATTTTAAATTCAGTTTTTATATTTATTTTGTTTTAGTTTTGATATAGGATATTTACTTGTTAAATAACAATGTTGTGCTTTCTCTGCTACTTCTCAATTCAGCTTACCATATGATGTATATTTCCAGTCCAGCTCAAGCCATCAGTGTTATTGCTTTAAAATTTTAATGTTTCACAGATTTATTTTACTTGTTTTATCAGGGGGTGTTGAATACAAACCAGGTCCTGCACAGCAAATCTTGCTAGGCAACCAATTAAATAATGATTTATAACTGAAAGTAACTCGTCTCTATTCGTGATTCAGATATAAAAATAGAAGATTTCTAAATTTTAGGTAAAGATAGATATAGGAATGAAGGTGGTGTTGTTTGCTATAATAGAGATGATCTAAGTTTTAATGATATAACACCTAAAAGTAAAACAGAAGGTATTTTTATGGATTTACTACTTCTTCTTACAAAACCATTTACTGTTGGCATAGTCTATAGACTACCAAATAAAAAGCACTTTTTTGATATTTTGACTGATACTCTAAATAGTATAGTTAACAATGACAAAAAACTGTTTATTTTGGGTTATCTCAATGTAAATCTACTTAACGAGCATGATTTTTTCATCTTTAACAAAGGAAAAACACGGTGTTCCTCTAGTCCACTTCTAAATAAACACAGTGAATTCTTATCAACTTCAAACAAGACAAATAAGAATTACTAGCAACACAAGTTCTATAATTTATCATATTATATGTAGTGTATGTGACGAAATTACTCAAAGTGGAAATTTAGACATAGCTCTCTCTGATCATCAAATTATCTCCTGTACACGTAAGATCTACAGAAAAAATTAGAAGCTACAAAGTTTAGAGAATTGCAGAACTACAACTAGGAAATATTTAGTCACAATTTGTCAACTTTCCCGATTATTCAGGGTTTATCAATATCAATTTAGCATACTCTGGTTTTTAAGTAAAGTTTAAAGATGTTATAGATAACTTCGCACCTTTTTGAAACGCTAAAATCAAAATTAATTCGCGTGTATGGTTTGATGGAGGAATAGCAGACATATTAGACTTAGGGACAAACTCTATAAATAATTTAAAAGAAATAAGTGTGATGTGCATAAGTTGTTATTTAGTAAAGCCAAAAATGATGTTCTTGGTACTATTAAAAAGAAAAAATACACTCACCTTACAAATAAACTAAGGGAAAACATAGGTCGGCCTAAAGAACTCTGGAAATATTTAAAAGATATCGGATGTACTAAAACTAAAAGTTCACCTTCTCAAAATAATTTTTGTTTAAAAAATAAAAATGGTTTAGTTTTTAATAAACAGCAAGTTTCTAAAAAATTTTTAAAGGTTATTTTGAAAAATTTTCATATAATTTACTAAAGTTTTTACCAAGAGCATCACATAGATTTTCTAATACAATTTCAGATTACTGTTCTACACTTGACAGTACTAATGAATTTAGTTTTATGTATATTAATGAGTTAATGAGAAAAAGATTAAGTCTATTATAGAAAACCTAGCGAACAATAAATCTCCAGGTTTTGATGATATTTCTTATATGTTTTTGAAAGATGGATGTGCTTCTATCATAGAACCTTTAACACAAGTTGCAAATCTTTCTATTGATATTAATAGTTTTCCAAATGACTGCAAAATAGTGAAAATAATTCCATTAAATAAAAAAGTACTTGCTTGCTTACTTACTTACTTACTTACTTACTTACTTACTTACTTACTTACTTACTTACTTACTTACTTACTT
>JAUZNK010001285.1:0-11768 GCA_035046665.1 Euphysa ruthae
AAATATGTAACACTAATAATAATGCCCTTATGTGAGAAACATACGAAATAAAAATTATATATATAACCTACTTAATGTAACCTGAGGCTACAATGAAAATGGAAATTGTATTACAAGCATGTATCTCACACGTGCACGCTTTTTACAAGCATGTATCTCACACGTATACGTGGGAAAACACTTTTTGGCCAGAACTGATAATGAACTTTCAAAATATCGAATTTTTTTTGGCGAGTGTTGATTTGTATTTTACAGAGCCGATTTTATTTTAACCCAAACAGTTACTCAACAAATACTTATAATAGTTAATTACAACACTCGAAAAAAAAAAATTCATATTTTGAAATGGTGCTACGTGAAGTTAGTTTTTATGGTGGAGATGTCTTGAGTATTAAAGTCTAGACAATAGTGACTAGTTTAGACAAAAAAAGGTATGATTTTCATAATTCGTAAAAGACAGCATTGAACTGAAAATGTTTTGAGGCGAAAGTTTACTGGTTAATTTTATCATTGTTTTTGAATCTTGAAATAAATTTCCATTATGTTACTCAGATTAACCCCACAGATCGAAATTTATTTTCTACACACAGATTCAATTGAATTATGTGATTAAATTAGTTCCACCTGAAAAGTGACAAACAAAATAATGTACAGATGAGTAAATATCAAATGCTTTCAGAAAATCTAAATATCGCATTTTGATTAAAAATCATTTACGCATGAATAAACATTTGACAAAGGTTTTGATAAAAATTTAGAAAACTGTGAAACATTTTTTCGATGAAATTTCAAGAAATTGAAGTATTAACAATTTTTTTAATTAATTTCTGAAAGTTTTGATACGATTTGTGCGATTATTCCAAACATATGTTAATCAGCTATAAATTTACCTGATAATTTTCACCGCTATGTTCTAGTTTTTCACTCATCTTCCTGTTAACCTTGTAACCTATTGAATTGTTAACTCCAATATTGGAAGAGATCTGGAAATATAAAGGTAACAATTAATTCACATGTTTTAATAAATACTATGGACGCGTAATCCATTCTTCGTTTTGGATGTAATTACTATTATTGTTTTTGCCATTATTTTAAAACTGCTGTTGTTATTATTCAAACAAAAGAAAGAAAACACCACAATTATTACCACTCAAATTCATGGTGGATATAACATGAGTTTATGAAATAGGTTTGATCTATGTGATCCCCAATAAGAGCAACAAAGATGCATTGATGAAATTTATTTTTATTGCGGTTGTTGCTACTTTTATTAACTAAAGCAAAATAAAATGTGGTGGCGCTACTTGATAATTTAGTATCCAAATTTTTTTCTTAAACAACTTTTCACGAAGGTATTTCGAATAAAACAGTTATGTTTACATTGCAAAGCTTATTAAACATATTGGATAACTAGGCACTATACAAATATAAAATCAGGAAATAAACAAAGGAAGTAGACACTAGAGCCTTAAGTTTGTTATGATGTTTAAGCCATTTGATGGCAAAATACAGTCAGAACGGGAAGTCACGTTGGAGCTCTGTAGGGAAATCACCGAACCTTAAACTCCAATTGAAAAACATACTTTTTATACCATATTACGAAAAAGCATGGTTTGCTTTTATCACGCTGTTGATTGAAAGGGTCGATTTAGAAAAAATATCGAAGATAAATAATCTTTAAGGTTTTGTAAAGCTTAATAAAGGTGGTGTGAGCTACGTGATCCTCAATTTTGCAAAAAAAATTTGTATAAGTTCATTCAAGGGCATAAATCCAATCAAATATACCAATGAATCTTATGAGCAGCATGTACCCTGTTGTATGTTACAAAGAATGATATCGCCAAAAAAATATATATCTTACATCATTAAACAAATAACAGACATGTGTCCTTGGAAGGACTGGGTAAAATTTTTGGTTTGAGTCTCAATCTACTAAGGAAATTACTCTTTGAGAAGCAGATGCATTTTAAAACTCCACTCCGCAAGAACACCCATGTACGTAACAAACTCTTTTTTGGTTAAAACCTGTTCTTTTTGGAACAGTGTTCCACATGGTATAAGACAATGTGAATCACGTGGTATAAGACAATGTGAATCGTTATCTTGTTTCAAAAAACCGATTTCTAATATAAGTTCCGTGACTGTTCAGTATTTTCCTGCAGCATTTGTTGTTAATTTTTGTCTGGTTTTTATTATTACACCTTGTTTTTACAAAAACCAAAAAACCCAAAAATATGTTGATGATTTGAATCTGATGTTTGATAACAACAAGATCGGCCTGTAATCATTACAGTCAAGTTTTGTGCCCTTTTATGTACAGTTATGACTGAGGATAACGTAAGAATATCAGGAAAAACGCCAGTAGCAAAAGAAAAACGAAAGGGTTTTGAAAGAGCTGGAGAAATGTTTGAATAAAGTCTAAGAAAAGATTTTGGTATGCTGTTAGGCCCAGTAGCTTTACCATAATCAAGAAATAATATGAGAGATACGATTTCTGTATGAGATGAGTAGATTCCAGCTTTGTCTGTGACAGAGACAAAAAAGTGTAGAAATTTTAGAAGTAAAGCAAGAAGAATTAGTCTTTTTTAGACAAAAAACTTAAACGATTTTTTATACTCTTCCAAACTACTTTAAGATTATTGGCGTTATCTGAAAAATATTTTGAGAAATGATTTTTTGCTGCACATTACTTGCGTTACAAGAAGATTGCGATAAATTTTAAACTGGTAATCAAATTAAAGCTTGTTTTTTGCATTTTTTGCTCCATAATGATTAAATCTATTTCGAACTTTAACCGATTTTAAAATTCCAAGTGTGATGCACGGTTTGAAACCTTGTTTAAAGCATCGATTGCTAACCTTTTTTAAATAGGTCGTTTTCATCAAAAGTGCTATAAAACTAAGAAACTGTTGTGCTACTCATTGGTATCGCTCGTTACAGAATTAACAAAAATGTCCCAGTTGAATTTCATTAAAATCGTTAAAAAGTTTTTATTATAAAGTTTTTATAACTTTCGACGATAAATATTGTGTTTAGTCAATTGGAATTAATAAAGTGTTCAGTTCGTCAAAATAACCAATCAATAAAATAACCAACCAACCAGTGCTGCAATATTTACGTGAAACAGAGGGAAAAGGTTTCTGTCGAATTAGGACATGTTAAAATCACCAATATCAAATTAATTACAGTTAGTGTGGTTAGACGCCATGGTGCTACCATCATTATTGCCATCGTTATCGTTTAAGTGGATTGATATAAAGTTGCGGTATTTGCTAAGGAGAGCAAGGTCTTTCCTAGATCTAATAAAGATCTAGGAAAGATCGATAGGTCCCGAGAAATGTTATCAGAATGGATGATATGATCAACTTAAAACTAAAGGTTTACATCTCTATCAGTCATATCACTAAATCGAAACAAATCACGTGTGCAATGTTTCAATAGACTTTAGTCAATCATTCTTGTCACAGACATTGCTGTGTTTATAGGAGATAAAGATCAAGAAAAACAGCAAAATGATACAACATACAAAACAAACAAACTAACAAAAAGATATTTAACAAAGTATGAAGAAAAAGAGCTTCTCAATGTTTAGTACATCAGGAGGATTCTTTCTCATCACCGACGCACACCCTCATATTTTTTTCATGTTTCTTAGTCGAATTGGATTTTAGATAAACAAATGAAGCATGGCTTTTTTTCTTTATGAATTAGTTCTTTTGTTTTTTGTGATTTTTGCATTTTAATAATATTTTATAAATTTTTAACCTCTTTCCACAATAATCGTAACGCGTTGACATATTCTACATGCGTAAGTTGAGGCTCAGTGTTTGCTCGAAAACTTTCAAGCTTTAAAAAATTTTACCTTCAGTAAAAAAACCCTAGATCTAACTTTAAGAAACCAGCTATCCTTTCTAAAATCTTTCTATCTTAAAGATTACAGATTCGGAGCTCTTTAACGGTGTATATTCTTAAGTTATTGTTTGTTCCCCAATACAGCTTCATAAATTGAAGATTTCTGCCATTTCGTAAAAGCTATGATATAAAAAAAAAAAAACATAAGGTAATAAAAAAGAATAAACATTTTCATTAAGTAAACTTGTCATTTGCAAATTTTTTCTTTTAATGATCAAAGATTTTCGAGAAATAAAGTATATTAACTATATGGATCCTTTTAATTTGCTTTATTTTTGGTATAGCGTCACCACTACAAAAAAAATGTCCTAAGAGCTAGGCAATATTAAACTAAAAAAAGTTTTCATTGCTTTGAAAAATTTACATAATGGTGGAAGAGAATTTGTGCTATCAAAGGAAGTGTTTTATCGAGATGGTGCAGCTAAGCATCGTCTTTTTATTTTTTATGGATGGATAAAAAAACTTTTTTGCACCAATAATAACTTGACGAATTATTTCGAATTTTTATTATTAAGAGATATTCTATTTTAATAAATATTTTTATTCTGTGGCTTGATTATATATTAATCTGAAAACAACGCTTTTTTTTTTTACATGCAAATTATTCTTTATATAGAACTTATATATAAAACAGAGCATCAATACCATTAAAAGGATGCTTCCCTGAGTTTTGCAGTAAAGCTAGCACTAGTGAGCAACTTATAAAGAACAATTTACAGACAATAGAACAAAATATACCACTGATTCCTTAATAGAGAAAATATATTTCAGGTTACCAAAAAAGTTCAAAATACTTGAAATAGATTGTTAACAAATCTGCAACAACTTGAGTATGTATGAAAAAAGCCTGCAATACATGCAACAGGCTAAGAAAGCTCAAATGTGTGTGGTGCAGGTAAGAAATATTGTAACGTAAGCTTTGGTGTTTGGAAAAGTGCAATAAAATTCACCCGAAAGTACTGTAATGACCCAAAAAATTAAAAAAAATTTAAACCTGGATACTCAATTCTTGGTGTCTTAGCCAACGACTGTGAAATTCATTCCATGTTTTGGAAGTTTATCGATGTATTTCAGTCAGAAAAAACCTTTAAGAAGGTAGCCATATTTTCAAATTCAAAGTTGCCAAGCATAAAAAAAAAAAGACACATCTTGCTTAACTATATATATATATATTCATATAAATCTATTACTTTGTTTTGAGAATGAGAAAAAGCATAGAAAATGTTAGCTCATATTCTGTTGGGGCAATATTTCGGGGGAGAGTTTTGTACGTGGCAATTTCTATGCCACCACAGCTGTATATTTTGGTTCATCTTGATGATTTGATCGATGTTGACAGCTCTTTTTTCTACATTTACCTACCTTGATAGTAAATACCTGCAAATGGCGACAATAGGTTTACGAAATAGTGTGCAGAAAGTGTATATGTTCTTTCGATTCTTATTTTATTTATTTTGGTGCGAATTTATGACACCTGACCAAAATTTGTAATCTGAATCTGAAAAACCGCTTAATACTGCCTATTATGGTTTACAATGTGTTCTTAAAGATGGGCGGAGAAAAGAAGCAAGTAAAAAACGGTAAAAATACATAAAAATAAAAAGTCCTCGTCAACAGCTGACTTACTAAACTTATCTAGTATAAAGTAATTTCTTCCACTCAAACAGTTTTTGTGGCCTAAAAATAAAAACATGACCTTATTTTAAAAATAAAAAATTTTATTTCTAGTTTTGTATGGTTTACACATTCTTAACATTTCCTATGAAATGGAGTACCGTTAAGATATTTGATCTTCCTGACTGGAATTCCTGACTGAATGGAACAGGATTTCTAATGAAATAAAATCAATCACAAACTATAACGTATTTAAACATAAAATCAAAGAGATATTTCTTACCTCTTTAGGTATAGTTCGTAGACCTAATAAATGTAGATAATAATTCTAAAATTTTTTTTTTAATGCTTCGACTCAATCTGTTTTTGTGTGTGATGTATAACGGGACCACAATGGAAATATTGTTGTGACAAATAATTTTTGTGCCTATCCCTGCCACCATTTGTTTTTATCTCAGTGTTCTTTTATTTTTTTTCTGTTGTCTTGTTATTTTCAAAAATTTCAGCGGTGAAGTCTTGCTTACATAACTCTTTTAAACAAATACAAGGCTTTAAAACAAATTGATGCAGGCCAAAGCTGCATAACTACAGCAGAGAATATATGTTGCTAAAACGTAGTTTCGTACTGGTTGAAACAAAGTTGAAATATTTGAGGCAGTTGAACGAAAAATTGCCACATACGAGGAGTTGGACTCCGCCGTTTATAATTGGCTAAAAACCGCTAGATACAGTAATATTCCTATCAGCTGTAGTATATTTAAAGAAAAGCTTAAACAAAAGTAATTTTTTCTCTGCTCGATGAAGAATTTGTGGTCGTATGTTGTTAAGGGAAATATAGAAAAGCTTCAAACACAATTATCACCGTTTCTTGAATTTACGAAGCTCTGTAAGTTTGTATGGTTTAGCTTTTCGAGAAAAATAACATTGATCAATATTTTCAAAAAAATTAATGACAATTTTTTTAAAGAGAAATAGCCTTAAGTCTGCATAAAACTTTTTTTTTGTCAGATTTTTTAAAGTTTTTAATGTCTGGTAAAGGTATTCTCTGTAGTGAATATTATATTACTAAACAACAAATAATTCTTGAAATAGAAAAGGATATTCTGTAAATAATCAAGAAATTACAGAATAGTGCGCAACAAAAACTGCTTAAATAATTTTTAAGAACTATGTCACTCTTACGGGAAAACATGCATCCTTACCAAATTAATTAGGGTTTTGAACTTAATTCAAAATTGTCTCAATGCCGTTATATTACAATAACAAAAAGATTTTTAAATGAAAACATCTGTTTATAGAAACATTTCTTTTTTTTTTTTAATAAATTTGAAAAATATTGTTAAAAATTTGATTTTATTGTTGACAAATTCATATATTTTTGACGGTCAAAGAATAAATACAAAATTTCAAGCTTGTATCAGGTTGACACAATGTCAAAAAGTTCAAAAAAAAAAAAAAAATAATAATAATAACCATTCGACAACGTCGCTTTGTGTCAAATAATTTAGTCTTAATCAGGGTCTCACCCTTAAAACCAGGTCAAATAAGTCTACAAACTGATTGTATGGATGCCATAATCATGTTTGCTCAAACGAACACAGGCTGTTATATATGCCAGTTAATATGAACACGAGCTGGTAGATATGTCAGTTAGTATGAAAACAGGCTGTTATTTTGGAAACAAAGATTGGTTAAACTTTTTTTCTTTCTGATATTAACGATTCTTGAAACTTTTTTCATCACTTGTTTTCACTTTTACGTGTCTAAAAGGAGAAAGAAACTAGGATTTTAAAAGTAAAACATGTCGTAGAATAAATGTCTACTGGAAATATAGCACATTAAATATTTCGATAAAACCGTATCATAGACGACTTGATTATTTTTCCGATATGATAATGTATGTAAACTATGGCTGTTTGCAGTGATGTCATGCACCCCTTTAAAGGTCACATTAAGATCAGTTGTGCTGTATATTCATAATGTCAGTGGCTAAAAATTCATAACGCTTGATTTTGAATATAATATTTTCAAAACAAGCTTTACGAATATTATAGACAATATAAGTGAAAACTTGTGTTTTTAGATTACAAACTCTTTTTTTTTTTCTTTAAGATCTTTTCTAGGTTAATTCATCCTAAAAAAATTCTAAAAGTTTTAAAATATCTTCAGAATAAGCCAAGCCTAGCATTTTCTATATAAAATATTTAAGGGCATTACTTTTTTTGTCTGGGAAAATTGAGGTATTTTAGCAAATTATTTGGGTATGTATTTATTCTGCCTTTGATAAATGTAAATTTTAATAAACAAAAAAAAAAAAAAAAAATACCTTAAAGCAAAGGATAGGCACAAAAATTTTTTAATGAAAATATTTCCCATGTGATCCCTCGATACGATACATACAAGAAAAAAAAACAGGAACAGTTAAAGTTAATTGTCATTGCTGTAGACATTCGGTCTACGAACTTTATTAAGTGAAATCAGAAATAATTCTTTTATGCTTGAAGTTATTTAGTTTTTGTGGTTCTTAGCATTGTTAGGTAGCGAGTTCCAAATCGAGGGACCTTTCCATGACAGGCAATTTTTATCCCATATTTTTTTTACGTAAAGGAGCATAAAATTTCAAATTACTATTTTGCAATGAAGTTAAAGGGGTGTCAGATAGTTTGAATATTTCAGACATGTAATTGAATTTAGGGTTGACGCATTTAATAGAATGAGCAGCTATGCATTGATTAACTCTCATTTCGACAAGAAATCAGCTAATTTCTTTGAACTGATCAGTGCCGATGTTGAATCTATTATTTAAGTCAAGACAAAATCGGATACAGTTATTTAGAGCAGTTTTTAATCGCACTTTTATTGATACGTTTAAACCTAAATACCAGGCGGTACAGGCATAGTCAAAATGACGTTGGACGTACTCTATACGTTGCATAGAGTACGTCTTAGAAAAGGTGTTAAAAAGTCTTTTTCTATATAAAAATTTCATTGAATTAATTTTAATAAAATTATGCTACCCATCAATTAGGCGTTTAAAGTTTGGTCTAGTATGAAACCCAAGTAGTTGAAAGATGTATGATGATTAATGGATATACCTCTATAGTTGATAAAAAGGGCGCTCCCAAGTTTTAGCTTTAGTTTTGCTGGAAAAAAGAATCTTCGCCAAAATAAATACTAAGTTTACAACCACAAACCATTCCCGAAGACTTAGAAAGTTCATCTGGTATAATACTTTAAAAACGGGTAATACGCCTAAAATTCGATGTTTGTTTATAAGCGAATACTAATTAAGGAATAATTGTCTGAAAAAACACACTTTATAATTCATTTTAACACTAATCTGCGTGAAATTAAATATCCAGGTTAAGGAATTATTAGCACTCCAAATAAATTTAAAAAAATAGTTGATTATATGCATGAATACTAGGCCAGATAATTCATAGACTTTCAAGTCTCATAATGCAAACGGTAGCCTTAACTTATACGCCTTAAGATCCTGCATTTAGGTTCTGAAATTTATATTCAGATATTCAAATTTTCCTGAAACTTCAAGTCTCATGAATAGGTCAGCGTGCAGGTGCTTAGCGTCTAACTTTTTTTTTGAAAAGATACAAAAAAAAAAATTTATTAAAAAAAAAAAAAAAAAAAAAAAAAAAAAAAAAAAAAAAAACCGACTACACTTTAAAACCCAAACATATTTTTTAGAAACTTTAAGAAACTTCGCATTTCACACAATGAAAGTGAATCCACATCTCATTATAATTTTCCAGTTCTTCTTGTATCAAAAACCATTTCTTCACGAAATCATTGAACTAAGAGGACCATTAGGGAACTTGTCTGACGATAATCTAGTCAAAAATTCTTAGATGATGCTTCATATATATTAATATATAATATTAATATACTAGTTAATAAGCAAGAGTCGTCTATGATTGCATTTACTTGTAAAAAGGTTTGTTAATCAATAGAATAGTTAGGGAACTCAAGAAATATCTTAAAAACTAAAAAAAAAAAATAGAAGACTAAAAATAGAATAGAACTAAATATACATCTTGGGTAGAAGGAACACAAAAAAAAAGTTATTTTTTTTTAGTGACTGTCAAAGTGTCAGAACATATTTTATTGAAGACCGAGCTTATTATTAAAGACAAACGTTAAATAATGATTCAAAAAGTGAATCTACTATATAAATAAAAGACATATAACATTCAAAAGTAAAGTCCTGTATAGACTCCACGGCGTCTTTATCCATAAGCGCCAGGGCTATTAGATGAGCAACGCCGATATGCGAGGTTAACGGGCAAAGCGATGTTTTTGATGCTGAGGATGAGTGATACAAAATATTTGTGCAGGAATTCCTTTTTCCTACCTGCAAAATTAAAAATGAAGACTAATAATATCCGATGCAAAGATTTTACGAACGGTCCATTAAAAAGAAAAACTTAACCTGTCCTGCCAAAAATTATTTTAACCTTTTACAATTCAACATTAGATAGTCAGCTCAAAACGTGAATTAAACATATCGCATATAACTATAAAAGAACAAAGCTATTTTGACTATTTGGAACTTCTGCCAATAACGGACAAGCATGAATTTTAACGCAAACAATGCTCAGCAGTATTGACTAAAGTCAATGCAGAGTGTATTTGTAGAACAGAGCGACCAAAATGTTTGTTTCTTATACATGAAATATTTTTTACATAAGTTGGATTTCAAAATTTGAAGGAATTAAATTAAAATGGGTAAATTACCGATTTTCGAAACGTAATTTTGTATGAGATTAAAATTGACCCACCCCCTTTTTCACCCCCTTCTCACGGAATAAGAGATTTAACATTATTGAAATGAAAAAAAAAATGATTCAAAAAATATCAAACATCATCATGCCATTAAAAAGCACCATTTAGATTATCACTACCGCGTTTGCAGTTGCGTCATTATAAATAACAAGGGATTTCGTAGATTCACTAACAAGACTTCCGAATCTTCAAATAATATCGCTTGCCTTTGTAAGTTCGTTATATTAAATACGTATTTCAACGTCATTAGTGAACTTAATGCAACTTGTACTAATGCGACATTGCTTTGGACGTTTATCATACAGGACAAACGCATTCACTGGTTCTTACTTAGAGGTTTTTATGTGTAATTCCCTCTGTTTCCCATTGATTAAGAGGCGGTAATGATACACAAGATATTGAATATGACAGAGGTGTACCAGATACTTCGCGAGGCGGTGTAATGTTTAATGATTTTGTTCGCAGTATGGTTTTATCTGCGACATCATTTAAGTTTATATTTTTATCGCTTTCACAGCATAAATTCTCTATAATTTGATCCAGTTTATTGTTCTGGATGCTTTCATCACATATTCTTGTTCCCTCACTGCTGTTACAATTGTGTATCATAATTTTGACCACATCTTCAGAAAGTTCTTTACTAGAATTTGTGGTGTCATTTTGACAGTTATCAGTTGTTAACAGTTGATTAGATACTGTATGCGTTTCCAGTTTGTCGCATTTGCTATTGTCTTCTAGTATGGCAGAGCCTACTGCGATGTCATTTCCATCAACATCAAAGATTTTTTGCAATAAATCTGAATTCGTCCCATCTGCAATGCACATCACATCTTTGTCTGCATTGCATAGCGAGTCACTATCTTCAATAAGATTCGACATTAAAGCTATATTTTCATTTGCATCGTTATTAGGAATCTGGCAACTTTCGAATTTTCCGAACTCAACAGCTGAACCACGAAAGGATGATCTGTTGCCAGGTAATTCGTTTGATGAGATAGCATTTGAATCCTCGAGTTGTTTCATTAAAACAGCAACAACAACATTAACAAGAACAAATTGCGATGCAAGTACAAACACTGCAAAATATAGTGGCGCAATATATGGCATCATCGGGCAGGGCTCAGTGCACAACTTTGTGTTGATCGTATCCTACAAAAATAACCATCAACAACAAGGTAAAGTTTTAGCCTAATCATTTGGTTAAACAGATCAAAAATATTTTCATGGCGGCATTGGGATAACAGCCTTGATCTTTTGACCCATTATACAAAATTCTTTTCTTTCACTTTCATTTTCCAGACATAGCCGGAAGGAGAAGTTTTTTTTAAAAATATTTTTTGTAATCGAAGAGTGTTATGCAGTTTTCATATCTTGTTTTAAACTTCACTTCGGTCAGATATATATATATATATATATATATATACACTTCGGTCAGATATATA
>JAUZNK010001296.1:0-11767 GCA_035046665.1 Euphysa ruthae
GTGTGCGTGTGTGTGTATACATGTATATTTACATCCATCCCCCTAAGTCAACCTCTGTACTTTTTGTCTGCTTCAGGGCATTTGACAAAGTTTTTTTGCATCCCATATCGCACTGCAATGTAAATTAATGAGAAACATAGGCTAGTCAGAGTGGCCATATGCTAAAAACCATGTTTATAAATAACTTTTAGTTTATCTAATATTCCTGCAGCTATGGATTCTAAATTATAGATTTTCACTAATTAAGTGTACATCCTGTTTAATAACCTAATAATTAATGTTTTTCTCTCAAACAATATCATATACAGGTTGAAAATTTATTTGTTATTACCTATTAACACTTTTCATGTATTGTTATGGAAAATGTTTGCTGTACAAGCATCGCGACAATAGGTCATTTGATTGAAAATTTCATCCAATTTTCGGGCATTTTTCAGAAAATGGCTTTTTCCTATCCTAGACATTTGTCAAAAAAATTTCCCCATTTTAAGGGTGACATATATGTGTCATGCACATATGGTCACTTGCCCAAAGTTCTTTTTGGCATCATAGACCCTAATTTTTGTCTAAGTATTACATTTTTTGATTTTTCTCAAAAACATCTTTTTATAAAGATGTGAGCTATTTTAGTTTTTCTTGGTGATTGTAAACAAGGCTTAATAAACTCAGAAATCAGCATATTTTGTTTTTAAAACATTTACCTTTCTTTCAAGTGAAGTAGGCAATGTATATTGATATATTTAGCACTTCAGTGATCTTGAGTTTTTATTTATTTTTGGAAGGCTTAAAATCTAAAAGTCTTTTTTTTTTTTCAAGTTTTTGTGCAGTGTTAGAAATAATTACTTATGTGACCGAAGTATAAGTTTATAAATGAATTCTAAAAGAGTAGTTTTGTAATCGTGGAAAGAGGTTGCGTTGATTGACTAAGTGATTGTTTACTTTTAGGTCCTCATCTTCATTAAACGATGTTAATAGTGACGCAGAGGTTACAAATGAGCTGGTATGCACAATATATATTAGTTCGGAATCATGCTAGATTATTGTTATTAAATTACTATTCACCAAGTTAAACAAATTTTAAACCTTCCATTGTGTAGTTTTTTTGGATATTATTTGGTTTAGGTACTAATGCCTTAATTCATTTTCATGAGTTTCTTTTTTGTCGTATGAACAGAGGTAAGGTTATTTCATACTTCAAAATTTTATATCTAATTTTTCTGGTGAAATTATTTTTTTTTTGTTGATTTTTAATAATTTCAATATTTTAAGTAATATTTTTAAGGTTGAGATTGAGAGATAGCAAGCAGGTGGCATAGCGTGAGATGTCACTGGTAGAAGCCTAAATAAATCAAACCATGTCACGCTGTCTCATGAGTTTGATTAAGTCAAATTATCTACTCATAGTTTGATTTTAAAAAAATTTATTTTTGGGTGGGTATGTGACACAATTATCAGAAAAGATATCTTGTAGCATTAAGTAACGCTGTAAGAAAAATAAGTAATTTAAATTATTTAAAGAAAAAGATTTGAGAATGGGTTACAGGTGAATATTTAGAATAAAATATTTTTGTCTTCTTAACTGCTTTGAATATTTATTCCAGGTGTTTGGGACTTACAACCAAATCAAGACAAATTACATAAAAAAAATATTATTTTCGAAATTTTCTCTTGAAATTGAGCTTGATTAATTTTTATTTTTCATTTTGTGTCTGTTAATAAGTCGAATTACATAACAAATTTGGATTTTTGGAAACAATTTGTTGGCCAAGAATGAGGTTACTTAGATTTTTTTCCAGAATCTGCTCATTAGATTTTAACATTTTTTATTTTGAATTGTTAAGGAATGGTCAGTTTTTGATTTTCTCTAATACAATTTTATACAATTATATTTTTTTATTTTAAATTCAGACAAATTATACCAACTCTATGCATTAAAATTGCACTTTTTGTCTGATTTTTGTAGTAATAAGGCAAAAACTGGGCCAAAATTAGATATTTTAGACATTTTTTTAGGGATTTATGGATTATTTCTGGGATTCCTTACTTTCATGGTTTTTTTTTTTTTTTTCAACTTTTTTTTTTGTAGCATTGGTTCACTCTTGCGTTGCTTGTCTTACACATTTACATAGTTTGGTATATAATATCTAACACATGAGATAGCATATTATGCATGATATTACATGTAGTTTTTTAAACCTGAAAATCATTATAAGACAAGCATTGATTTACTTTGCTAGTAAGACTTTATAAACTCTTTTTTATGTATCCAACAAAGTCAAGGAAAATAAGTTTTTTTTATGAATTTTTAGCTAAGAAAAACGTTTCCAAGTCTTCGCAGTATACAAAATGTTTATATTAATCCTGAAAAAATATTAAGAAGAATCTTTGGTTATCTATGGAGATGTATAAAAAACAAATTATGTTGGTAATAATTTAAATCATTGAATAGAGTATAGTGAAACACATAAAATCAGAGTTACACGTCATCAATATACATATCAATAACAAACCTACAGTGTAAATTAAAACAATAAAGCAAAGGAATGTCACTTCGACTGTTGCAAAATATAAAATTTTTTTCTTTTTAATTTGGTTCAAATATGTGAGAAAAATTCTTGGATTCTTTGATTTTTGGATTATTATAACGATTTCAACCTTTTTAATTTTGTTATTCATTTTAAAAGTTTTAGCATTTTTTTATTTTTCAGCAACTAAAAGTGCCTCTGTATGATGACCCTAAAATGCAATCTAAAGAAACTTTAGATAAAAACACCCTCAACGCTAATGGTATTAATAAAGCAAATCCTAGCGAAAATACAGATTCAAGTGGGAATACGGAAACTAGTGGAAATAGTGACAGTGGAAATGCGCTTTATGCAAAAATGAAGAAAGTTCCGAAAGTAGAAGAAAGTGCCTATCTTGTAGTGAATATTCGTGATTCATCAGAGAAGTATGATATCGTTAACGGTGATATCGTTCGCAAACAGACTATTAAGGAAGAAGGTATTACGACTGAACTAGCAGAAAGTTTAAAGACCTCTCCTGCACTATATGACAAACCAAAAAAGGTTCCTTCAACAGAGAATTTGGCGGGATCAGATTACTATGCATCTGTCATTTTAAATCAAGATGCTGTAGTTGGGGAAACACAAGAGAACTCTGCTGGCAGTTCAATTTATGCATCATGTGGTCCATTGGATTTGTCATCAAGTAGCCCAGCAGAAGAGATTAACAGTCAACATGATACTGATAAATCCTTGGAAAAGGAAGCTAAAAATTTAATAACAAAAACACAAAGTTGTGAAAAAAAATTTAAGGATAAAAAAAATTCTGAGAGAAAGAGAAAAGATAGTTCCCCAAATATATCTCGAAAGAAAAAGGAAGGTTCCCCTCATCCTGCATCGCGATTTTCTCGTGTAAACCCTTTTAAGATTAGTAAAAAACACAAACAAGAAAAATTGGATTTAACTGAGCTAAAAAGTGCTTCCCTTGAGAATCTAAGTCAAATACCAGATAATGAACTAACACGAGCTGGTCTGTTAGTGGAATTTCCGCCTAATCCACAGTTAGAACCAAGCGAAATCCACCACCGTCCAAGTCTAACCAAAGATTCTAGAGACAGTTGTCACCATCCATTGGAAACATCACGTTCATCAGACGGTGTATATCCACCCCCTCTACCTTCAGTTGACCGATTAAAGCATCTGACGGAAAGTAGAAGTGTTCATCTCAAATCTTCTTCTACAGACGGGTCAACGTCATTTGGTAATTGTCTTCTTTATAATTTAATCCTTTAATATTTGAGATGTATTTAGTTACCATGTGTAGCAGTATAGAAATAAATGCATTTGTTAAATTGCTTTATCATCATTTTGAACTCAGGCACATCTGCTATCTCGTCGTAATCAATCTTTTCTAACCATTTTTTTTTTTACTTTTCAATTAAATTTGGAGTAAAATCATAAGGAGAGTACTAGCAGATTGCAAACTAACAATTGAATTTACCATATGTCTACATTATAGTACGACCCTGGGTTTCTAAGCATATAAATAAGAGCACTTTAACCCATGGGATATGCAGAAAATCATTTGAAAATTTTTATTATTTGTTGATTTATTTATATATTTCATCATTTATCATCAGAGTGACTGTTTTTAAATTAAAAAAAAATATATATTTTTTAACAAAGACTGTTTCTTGTTCTTGGACCTAAGCAAATCTAGATTTTAAAAGTTGGAAATTGTATAATATGTTAAGAAAACAAATTTTGCTTAAATTTATGTTTTTTGCCATGTACGTCTTATGTAGTTAGAGGGCCTTTCTTTAATTTTGTTTAGTCTCAAGCTGAAATATTAGCCAGTTGAATTAAAGGAAGAGAATTTATTGTATTCCCATTTTAAGGACGAAATGGAATTTTGCAAAAAATAGACTGACATTCATAAGGAATGTCTACTGTGTTTCTATGCAAATCACCAAAACATAGTAAGCGAAAATAAAGCTAAGTGTGAATTTAATTATGATTTCAGTGCGCTTGATCTGGATTTAAAATCGAGCCCAATGCGCTCAAAATTGAGTTCAATATTCAGATGTTTGAAATGAATGCTGCAGCTTATAAATTTATTTTTTTGATGGTATTCAGAAATAATTTTTTTTTTTTTTTTTTTTTTTTTTCATAATTCATAATTACTCCAGATTTTTTTAAGAAATTTTCTTTCTCTTTTTCTTGGGCACAAAACAGTAATTAGTATTATAAGATGCTTATTTTTTTTTTTAAATAAAAAGGCATTGTTTTTCAAAGCCATGACTAAAAGGGGAGGGTTTTTTTTACATTTTTTTTTAGGTTTGAAAGACATTTAATGCTTGAAGCATCACTTACATCACCTTTGGTTAGGCCAATAAAAACTTTTTATATCTAAGTTTTGCATCTTTCATAGAATCTTCTCCTGGAGTAAGTCCAACTTGCACATTTTCTGGAAGTGTTTTCATAGAAGAACTAACTCGTGACCCTGTGGAAGTTATCACATTCGAAGATGATAACTATTCCAAGGTAAATGAATCATTGAAAAGAAGTTTAACTTCAAATAGTCCAAACATGGGGCCCGAGTTTCAAGAAGCTTCTGAAGTTGAAGATCAATATTCTGTAGTTGATGAAGCTATTAAAACACGCAGCATGTTCCCTTCGAAAAATTTTAATAATGCTGAAGAGCATAGATATTCAAAGGTCGTTGAAGCTGTTAAAACAAGCGAAGACAGCAATCATTGTGAAAATGTTCATGTTAATACTCAAGTATCAAACTGTAATACTGATCATAAAAATTTAATTTCCAATCAAGATAAGGATTGCTACAGAAAAATGAATAGTGGAAAATTTGAAAATGAAGATGAAAATTATAATGAAATAGATGGAAACTATTGCGAAGTAGATAGAAGTTTTTGCAAAGCCAATGAACAATGTATGAAAGTCCACAGAAAATTGGATGTACGAAAGAGTATCCATAATGAAACCTGCTTGGAATCAGAGGATATTAATCTTATGTACGCTGTCGTTGATAAATCGAATAAAAAAAAAACTGGTTCGTCACGAAATGAACTAGAAAATTCTTCCCCTGATGTAAATGCAACTCTTTTAAACTTGCCGCGTCATGACATTGACGACGACTATGCTGAGATAGATGTTGTCAGTTCTACAAACATGGAAGCAAAGCTTGGTAAGAAGTTTAGTGTATATGTGTCGTTTCAAAAACATTTAAAAATTTGATTTCCTGCGATTTTAAAACCTTTTATTATTTCTGAAGATTTAAATTTCCTACATCTATACATAGCGATATTTTGATAAACAATTTCCCGGTGGTCCAGTAGTACGATAACTACAATTTTTTCTCATTCATCTTTCATAAATACAACTTGAGATTCTAATATAAAGACACTGACAATTTCTTTTGGCCGTTTCATGAAATAAATCATTTTTATTTAATTTTTGCTCCTCGGACTTTCCTTTTACTTTATATTTTAAGTTTGCTCCCATTCCAAGCCATTTTTTGAACTCCTAAAACGAATAAAAGTCTTATCAAATCCATAGTCACTTCTGATTAATACATGGATTATATAAAGATTTCTTCTTTGATATAAATGTACAAATATTCTAAACACTATGTATTTAAAATACTGCTCTTTCGGAGAAAGGGCCTTCAAAAAGTCGCAGGTTTTTGCGTTTTCTATTCAATAAAAAAAAAATTTCGTTTAGAAGTCTGAATCGTCAAAAATTTTTAATTGCTTAATAGGCGTTGAAACAAAAGAATCCAAAGAGTTAAAAAGAATTTTTTGAGAATACTTGAACAATGCTCAGCTATATCTATATCAGCTATATCTATATCAGCTATATCTGTATCAGCTATATCTGTATCAGCTATATCTGTATCAGCTATATCTGTATTAGTGTCAAACTTAAAGGTTAAGGTGAAAAGTTAAAGGAAGTGCGAAAATATTGAAAATAAAAAGTAAAGAAAATTTCAGGTATAGGCAACTAGTATTTGGAACTCTTGAATTTCTGCCTTAGCAGGTGTAGAATGTCTAAAAGAAGAAGGGTTTATCAGGGTATTCTGCTTTAGTTTCAAAAGTTTCTTTCTCTAAATAGTCAAAGTCACGTGTGGTGTCATCTTGAATGTGTTGATAATCAAGAGCTTTTTGTTTATTTAAAAAGTTAAAAAAGGTCTTATCTAAAACGATTGTCGTTTCTATGACGCTTTGTTTGTTTTTAATAATTCTTTGTACATGGCAAGTTATATCGAGACCATCCAGGCTAGACATGGGCTGTATGTGTTACCATGTGTGTTTTGTTTTCATTGATTATGTACCGGTAGTATTCAAAGTGCCTGTCTATATTCCGACTGCCCAGTAATAATCGTTATGATTTTTAAATGAGCGATTATTTTAGTAGACACTGACTTAGCAAACGATGCTATGCACCTTAATTAACTGTATTTTGGTATTTATTTAGAATTAGTAGACTGCAAATCCTCTCCTGATCCTGACATGCTAAAAGACCCTTCATGACGCATCGAGAGGCAAAAAATAATATGTTCTTATCTTTATTTTTTATTTTAATTCTCTTTTTTATAATGATTAATTGTTTTATACACTTTTATTGCGTTCCTACCTGTATTTCGTATCCGTCTGCATGGCACGCATATTGGTATTAAATCTAATCTGTGCTGTATTGTGTTTCTATATGTGTGGTGTGCACATTTGTACTTTTCTTTTTTTTTTGCATGTACATATTGCATAATTGTGTATCCATTCTTATTGAATGTTAAAATTTTGAGATGCACTCCATAAAAAATTATAAATTTCATTTTTTTTTTTCAAGAAGTATTTTGAAATTTAGGTTTTTGAAGCAATCTAAAGAAGCCTCCTCTAGACTAACGATTCGCAAAATTTATATATGTCACGAGACTTTTTTTTTTGACATTTTGAAGAATGAAAAACATGGAATGTTTTCTTTTGTCAAAACCGTGATTCGTATGCAATTTTGTCTTCAGATGTTTTAAAAAATGCGAAAACTACAAGGTGTGTAAGTTCGTTTTCACAAGCTTTTGGACTTGCTCAAAAAGTGCTGCTTACAACCGGCTCTAATAGGTTTGCTAGGCCTAAGCGGATTGTAAACTTTTTAAGTAAATTGCTATCTCAAAACAGATGATAATTAATGGTTGGATATAATTTTAAAACAATGTTGGTATAATATAAACCTCATCTTTCCATATATATAAAAAATCACAGTTTTTCTAAAAATCTATAAGAACTCTTTTTCTAAAAATATGAATTATCAAATTCAATGCTAATTGGAATAACTGTATTCACTCTCCAGTTCAGTGTCCAATGTAGGTAGTTGCAATCAGTTCACTCCTGATATTACCCAATTATTTGCTTAGCTGCTCTAGCTCCTTCGTTGAGCTTAGCTAAAAATTACTGACTACTGTTTGGTTCAACAGCTTTTTTCAGACTGACTATACAATTTTTGTTGAGTATATATGCAATTTTGCTATTACGTCATAATCCCTTAACAAAGGATCCATTGTATTACGTCATTTGCATTGTTTATTTGGTAATTGTACAGACCTATTTTTTGTTATATTATATGTACAATAAAAATTTCTATAAATCACCTAGGTTTATAAATTCTTGTTATAAATGTTTTTTATTCATCTTTTTGCTTATTTTTTCTTGTGGTATCTCAATAAATTCGAGAACAGTAGGATCATCTATTGCCTGATCATCTTCACCTTCTTCACATTGAGTTGATTTTGGGTCATAAATGAGAAGATCAATTTCTTCTTCTAGCTTCTTTCTCTCCACTTGTTCGACTTTTTTCATTTCGAGGTCATTTCTGACTCGTTTTAACGCTTCAGCCATTTGATTAATTTTTTCAGCATAGTTGCTTTCAGTCGCGATTTCGGTTTGACTATTAACTGCCACTTCATTTGATTCCCTTGCTGCTGATTCATTGTTCTCGTTAGGTTTGCTTTCGGTTTTTTCGTTCTCGCAGCTTGGTGAGTTTTAGTGCTGATATTTAGCGTCTTCTAAATATTGTATATTGCTTCTTGTACGAAATATCGTTCGCTCCAATCTTTCTATTGAGGCTACGTTTTCCCGTAATTGTTGATCAGTAACGCGATTTATCAAGTGGTACAATCCTTCTAATGTTTTATTGGTTTCGAAGCACATTAAACATTCTCCCCTCGCAAACACTCTTGATCGTTCGTTCTCCGTCGTCAGTAAGTGTCCATTTGCTACTTCGGCGTTTAGCGATTTCAATTTATTGTCCATTGCAGAAATCTCATCCCTTCTGGGACCAGGTTTTCTGTATAGTAATGGAGTTGCCATGCAGTAAGGTTTTACAATTCCTTTACTGCTTTCCGGCCTTAACCACTTTTTCTGACTAATTCTCTTAGGCATACTTGCCTTGTAGTCATATGGTTTTTTATTATACTTACCCACTACTTCTTCAGTACGTTTTCTCAGTCGTACCTCTCTGTTTTTTCCATCTCCTTCCAACACCATTGTATACCCATCGTTAGGTTTTTGGTGGGATTTCCATTTCATGTTTTTGGGTTTCTGGTAATTGGTTTTAGCCCAATAACCTTGTCCCTTTAATTGTGGTTCCCTAGCTTTGTGATGTTTTTCATCATCGCTGGGTTCATCTCCTCACATTGCTTTTTCAAATTTGAAATTATTAGCCATCTAAATGATAAAAAACATACAAGTTTATTATCACTAAATCGGGTGCTTGTGTTCCTATTGGTGCTATCACCAAGTTGTCCTGCAATACATATATTCGACTTCGTGTAAGCCTTGTAAACGTTCCTATACCTAAATTCGGTATTTCTATAATATCTGTGTAATTATTTACAATCATCGACTCAGCGATCTTCACAAATCCAATTGTGGAGTGATTTTCGGGTCTTTCAAACCATAAAATCTCCTTTCCACGAAGACAAACTAAAATTGCCATATGCAAAGTACTTTTGTTTATCTTCAATATTATCCCCTATATCTATTTCTGCGTTATTGTATCCTTCCAGGATTTTTTCTAAAATGTCTCGCGAAGTATTAGCTGCCATAAAGCTTAAACACTTTGGTATGCCTTCCATTTCTAATAATGGGTTATTGGCTATCCATTTCACGTAATATGGTGAATAATATTATTGGATTCCTACTGTCTCACTTACTTTCAATATTCCCGTCATTCAGGTTTTTCCCTTATTCATTAAGAAGTAAGCATATGCGTCCTTTACCTGCTGTTTTATAGGTTCTATCCATACAGGATTTTCATAATTTCCGTTTCTTACGGAAAATCTATATACTACCAAATTCATTCTTATTATTAGAGAAACTTTAGGTACATATTTGAATATGCTAGCTTTGTAAGAAGTAACTTTTACTTCCATGCCCTCTTGTTCTTGTGGAGCCAATCTTATGTCTATCAGACTATAATTGGTTCTACTTCCACAATCGAAAATTGTTCCTAACAGCGTTTCTGTGGGACATTTTCCTTCAGATACCATACATATTCCTCTTGTTAAAAGATATTGGTAACATGGGTCAGCTTTACCACAGTGTTTATTTAAATTCTCTTCATAACAATTTTCTATATTTTTTGCGTATTCTTCGCAATCATCTTCCCCTAGGCTGTCCTCGTGTGCTTCTCTTATATTTCTTATGTGAGTAAATTTGCACTGCTGACAGGCTCTGGGACATTTTTTATCTATATAACTAAAAGTTATAGTTTCATTTTTCTCATTTTTAAAATAGGGATTACCTTGACAGGCCCCTTTTTCTTCTAATTCTATACATTCCTTGTTCTGTTTGATCGTACAGTTTTCTTTGGGTAGTTGCGCTATTATTCTATGAGAGTTTTTGAACTTTCTTAGCAGAGGGTTAAATCCCTGTTTCTTCAGTATCATCCACTGCCGTAGTCCTAAGTCACTATCCCTTCTTATTCCAATCATACCTGATTGTTGAGTTTATCATGTTCCATCCTCTAGTAGTATGCAAGTCTTCCCAATTTATAACTTTGGGTTTGCATTTTTCTTTAGCGTTGCAATCTATCATAGAGTATCCCTTCCTTTGTTCTCTGTGATTATTCCAGTCATTACAAAACCTAGCTCCCATTTTGTTCTTCATTTCCGTATCATCTGCCCATCCCCTAGATGTCAGATTCCATTTCTTCAACTGACATGTGTTGTCTAGTTCTATTTTGTACTTTATTCCTTCAAAGTAGCATAAACTTTTGTAGTTATCTACGTCCTTTAGGTTTTCCATATGAACTAATTCGTAGCGATAATTTCCCTTATCCCTTTTTTTTTCAGGTTGTCTATGTAATATCAATACCCTAATGACCGCCGGAAATGTCTTCTTTTTATTCGTGACATCTTTTGGCTCTAGGTATTTAACAATGTCATTATTTATGGTCATCATACATAAATAATCATTGAGTCCATGTTTTCTACATAGGTACTCTATTACATTGTACCAAGACTTAATACACCATAGACCTGGTTCCTTTTCAACATTCCAATATACATTGGTGAACCTTATATGGTCTATTATTATGTTTTGCCATGTCCTTTTGGCGTTTAGTTTTCCAATTATTATTTCGTTGGTGGCTTTCAAGCCGTAATCTTCGGATTGGTATGCTATTATTATTTGGTGTTTGTGTATGCAGTCGTATTCTGCTTGTGCTTGTGTAATTACTCGTGGAGATATTCCTTCTCTCCATTTTGTGAGTTGTTTAGTTTCATCTACTAAACAATATGAATTAGATTCAGTGTGTCTACATTCTTCAAAGTCAACACATTCATATTTTCCTGGATTCAATCTATCCTTCTTGTAATAGGTCTTTGAATACCACTTCACTGATTCTCCGTTACAACCCGTTTTCCAAGGAAGACACTCATGCCCTTGATAAGGTGAATTTCCATCATTACACTCTATATGTAATCCTTTTATATAAATACTAGGTTTTATTTTCTCTTTCCATACACATTTTTCTGAAATGCCTCTTAATTCCTCTTCGCTATTCTCTGTTATTATTATTAAGGTATCTTTCGTTACACATATTTTTATTATGACTCCTATCCATACCTTTAAATTTTTTCCAACTCTATAGCATTTTGTTGGCACACTCGAGCGGAGCGGAGTTGGCACAGTGGTAGGACGTTTGACTCCGGAACGAAAGGTTACGAGTTCGACTCCCACCTCTGGCGGAAA
>JAUZNK010001307.1:0-11767 GCA_035046665.1 Euphysa ruthae
TGTTTCTTCACGTTATGTTTAAATGTGTTAATATTTTTACTAGCTTTTGTGCATTCACTAAGATTTTTCCATATCGATGGACCCATATAAGAAATTGTATTTTGACCTTGGCTAGTTTTTCTGAAATGCTGATCAAGTTTTTGATAGGAATTCCTTGTTCTTAAGCTATTATTTATGTTAAACTGCTACCTGTACATTATTATCGAGGTTAAATACCTATGCATACCTTATACAATATGCCCCAATATACCCCATATTTATTTACTTTGCTAATGTTGATAAGCATCAATTGGTATCTTGTTATTCAGATTAAACCATCATCATTACCTTGATCTTAAACATCGATGTGGACGTTATTATTGAGATAAATCTGTTACTCGTTCCTTATTATTGATGTAAAACTGCAATTGTTGATAAACATCCACGTATTTTATTAGGGAGGATAGACATCCATCTATTGATGATAGACAACAATCCTTATTTTATTATTGAGATTCAAATTTTTCCACTCGTGTCTTCTTATTAATTATAAACTTCAATCTCTAGACAGCACTTTAATTGATATTTGAATTTTCGTTTTTTTTCTTTTTTTTTTGGATTCACTTGAATTGAATCCATTTGAATAACTCTCAACTTTTGTACATAAAATATCGTGCACGGCGCTTTAATCTGCTGGGAATTGTCTAACTTCTGTGGAAGAGTGCTTACATTAACAAAATATGTTGTGTTGTTTTAATACCGCGTAAAGTAATTTTAATAAAAAGTAAAAAACACATAAATGTCTATTCTAAACTAAAAAAAAATACTTCACAAAGATAGCTAGAGCCTTTTATAACAAATGTATCGAAGTTAATAAAATTTATTGGCTATTGAATATGTTTTTTTTTTATCATTCTTGTTAAGATATGGCTAAGGTACGGCTCAGGTACGGATAGCTTGACTCTAGCTTGTTTTCTTTTAGATAATACTTTTGTACTTTACTTATACATCTCAAATGGATAGTCAGCCAACTTTTAAGTTAAGATGAAGATAATCACTTAGTAGCTGGTCATATAAAAGGTAAACAATGTAACATACACTGCTTTATACCCTTATACCAATAAACAAAATGTACCTGTTCGCTTTGGTCTTAACAACATCTGATGACAAAACAATTGCGCACAATTAAAAGCGCTAGATATATTTTCCAGAGAGACAAGATTTAGCTGGATTATTAAATACCTATAATAAATACATTGTTGACAATATCTAATTTCAAAGTACGCTTTTCGCCTAATATTCTAAGAAATGCTGTTGTTACTTTTACGACAGCAAATCAATTGCGAAACATATAAATAACATGTCTTCACGCCTAAATGTATAAAAAAATGAAAACTTGATTTACCTTAAAACATTTTAAAAGACGTAGTATCAAATCTCTACTTAGCAGGGTGTGTTATAACTTCTTACCATAGGTTGCTAAATTTATTTGTGTTTCAGTTTTCATATTTTATAAAAAAGTAATATAAATCAAATTTTGCTCTAACAGGAGGTTTTTATTGTCACAAGGACAAACCAAGGAAAAAGAATCCCTAAGATAACCAAAGAGACGCTAACCTGGGAAAATCTTAATAATTTCTGACATAGTATATGTAATTTAAAGAATGCAGAATATAAAAATCGTCATCTTTGACCGAAGGCCATCATTGATGACAGGTCAAATGTTTTGTTGAAGATGCTATTAATAATGCTCGTGATCTGTTATGAAATTTTTTCTCTGTATTGCAAAAAATTTAGCAGATTTAATGGCACGACATTTGGATGCAAATTCTTGTATTGATACATAACATACCATATTATATTATATGGAATTATGATAACGCTCATATATAACAGTAGTGCATGTAGTGGTAACATACAAAATCGCCATTCTTGTGCCCTGGGTTTGATTCCCATCTAGCGCATAGTTTTTGTTTTACTTTGAGAATTACATTTTCCAATTTAGCAATTTTTATCTTTGGCAAGCCAACAAGTTTGCCATGCTTTCGCAAACCTTTATACTTTTATATAAAGGTTTTCGGTTTTTTTATAATGAAATGGGAAGGCGAGACAATTTTTGAAAATATAAGCACGATTTTTGCACGAATTTCGCCTCAGATGTCGTCCCAAACATTCAACGGAGTCAGCAAAAAAAAATCTTTCTTAATATAGAGAATTTTTCGCGTTAATTCAAATGAGCTCCAGCTGCACAGCTCGCCTTTTTGCGGTTATAAGAGCAACTAAATTTTGCATTGATTAAAACTTTCAACTTAGACAACAAATACAGTTAGAATTAGAATTCTAAACTGGTTATATTTAATAACTAGATAATTACAACTTCATGACACAGACTTCTAATCTAGGGTAATATGTCCACAAGCCTTTATATAAAAATTCGGTATATTAAAACTTTTTAAACCTATTCTTTATTTTCTGATATAATAAGATTTTTTTTTCTGTGTAAATGGTCTACCAGTGAAATAATTATTTAAAGAGAATTGAAAAAAAAGAGTGGTGTGATATCCTTAATAGAATTCATGGGTGAGCGTGGAAAAATATGTTTGTTACATATAAAAGCCACAAATTATAAAACCGCGACAATGCTACTGTGGGTGGTGATGGGTGTGGGAAGGGATTTGTGGTGTGTTAAACCAAATAATTTTTACTATTCGTAATCAAAAAAAAAAAAATATATATATATTAATAATAATAAATAATAATAAATTAAATCTACTACCGTTGTTGTTTGCACCGTATAAACCTACAGTAACAACTATCAGAATCAGCTACTTAGGGAATCAAACATCATATATAACCTCCAACATTTATATAGATGAAATATGACAATGTGGGAAATGAAAAATCAATATTTATTTTATAAACTCAATGCCCCAAAAACAAAAATAATAGTTTTAGCCAATTAACCATGTAGCTAATTTCTTTAGGCGTTTCAATAGAGTATAATATAATACAAGATAAGTTCATGATTTGTTTATGTATTGTAGTTACAACTGACCACAAGCCTCGAGCTTAACACATCTGTCAAGGATGTATATAATACAACGTATAATGCATAACAATGCTGCTGTTGGTTCTCGAAGTATGTGGCTAACATTAATCAACCTGATAATTTCTGTCTGATTTCATAAAAATATGCTACTTACAATCATCATTGAAAAGGAGTTTTAAAAAGTTATATTTGGTGCACGAACTAATGGTGCCAAATAAATGTATCTCTTATTCTGTATTCGTACGTTAAATTATAAGAAAAACGAATTTTGTGTTCTTATGTTGTTCTGCTAGATATCTTATCGAAGAAGTTTCGTGGTTAAATGTAGGTGCTGCCTCGTTAAGTTCAGCTTTCTTCACTAGCATTCCTACCATGGTATAGCCAGGATCTCGACTATGTTCATGAATGTCGAGAAATAAACCTCGTCCAATAATTCTTCTTCTAGCTTTTTTGATGAACCCATGGTATTCGTCGTATGTTTTTCTTGCGATTGGGTCCCGAAAGGCACCTTTTTCTTTATCACGATTGCCATCAAATTTTACTCTATCTAAGTATAACAATACAAGATGAGGGCGATATCCTGTAATTACTTCAAGTTCCCTTAACGTTTTTGCGAGTGGGATAGTGTTAATATCTGTAACTGTTGTTGCTTTGCACGACGAGATGCTTTTAGGGGTGCAAGTATTTGAGTATAAGCATGTTTTTCAGCAAGCAAACACCCACATGATAGATTTGGGATATTAACGGGTAACATCCAACCTCCATGAGGGGCGGTAATAAGAATTTTTGATTGTTCATCGCCTGGGATGTATTCACAAAAATTGTTTGTACACTTTTCGATTTCCCAATTTTCGCTTGAAGATGCACATGTTACTTGTATCAAAAAAATGATCCAATGATACGTTTCCATCTTCTCTCTAACTCCGATTTCAGCTTTCTTTCAATGAATATCTGTAATATAAATAATAATACTATAAGTTATATAGATTTTTTTATACATATCTTCAACCTGGCATGAATATAATCTTAAAAATTCGTCCATATAAATTAAAACCACAAAATATCGTTAGTCTGGCCGTTTTAGTAGTGAGAATTTTACGCAAAATAACGTTTTGGTTATATTTCATATTTTGATACAATTTTTTAATTTAAAACCAGCTTGTATTGAGAGAGAACAACTGAAAATGAAAACGAACAAAAGAAACAACTTGCAATCTACCGTTTCTTCCCTAACTAAAAATATCTCATACGATGGTTTTAAACTTTCTTTCATTAATTCAAGTACAGAAAAATCATTTTCTTGCACTAGACCTTAACTTAACAATATCACATAATTTTTCTCAAATATACTGACAAATTGCCTAACCGAAATTTTTTTTTGGATGCATTTTTCAAGACAGGTCAAATTTTTGTTTGTCTTTTCTTGACGTGACAGGTGATGTAAAAATTTATAGCAACAAAAAAATATATATTTTTAATTGGTGTCATGTTTGATATCTGAGCATTCTGAGCGTAAAACATAAGAATACTTATACCCCTTCTTGATTCTTCCAAAAGTTACAGAAGTATACTTAGAAATATCATACTTGGTATTTCTTAGTTATAGTAGTTTATGTTTATACGTAACGTGAGGTTTCTATGTTTATTTAAAAATGAAAAGGGAAATTTATTGCGAGCGAAAAAAGGATATTCTACTAACGAAAAAATTACCACTTTAACTACCACTTTAAATTTTTATTTTGTTATTTAAAGAATATTTGAAAACCTTTTATATCTTAGCCAAAACAAAACGGTTAGAGGCCATTCATAAACAACATTTGTAGTAAAACTCGAAATTTGAACTCCCATCTTCTGTTGTACGCACCTGTACACTTTTATTTAAACCCCTTCCACCGCCCCCACACTTTTGCGCAGTTTTGACCCCTCCCCCTTTTAATTCAAATTGAATAAACGGGAAATGAAACACAACTTCGATTTGGTGTGGCTGCTATACATGTACTTAAATCTAAAAGCTTACAAAGCATTTATGCATTGTCTTTTCCGTTTCATAACATCAAACTACACTTACAAACCACTGACTATCGAAATCATGTTTACTACATAGATGGCGTTAAAGGTTGAACATGATTAAAAAGAGGAAACTTGTGACCAAGAACACATTTACTGAGTTTAGATCAAAATATGTTACAGGAGACAGATTGGTCAAATTTCGTCAACAATGTACAAAACAAATGTGACCTACTTCAGCTATTGCTTATTTATTGCAAGCCCAAGAGAAAAAGTTTCTTAATTCCAGTTATAACAAACGATGTTAAAGAAACGTGGAGTTTGATATCATCTTCAATAGAAATGATATTTCGCTGTAATCACGAGCAAGCAGACACAAGGCTCTTTTTACATGCTGCTCTACAAGATAACAACGTTGTTATGTGATTGGCTCATGAAGATACCAACGTTGTTATGTGATTGGCTCATGAAGATACCAACGTTGTTTTGTGATTGGCTCATGAAGATTGACGAAGGTAAATTTGTTTATGTAAAAACATTTGTAGAGCATTTTCGTCAAAAGATGTGTCTACATCTTTTACATTTACACTATTTTACTGGTTGTGATAGTAATTCCTATCTCTATGGTGTTGGAAAAGTAAAAATCCTAAAGAAAATTCAAAGTTTCGAATTTATTAAGTCTGCTAGAAAATGCTAGAAAATTTTCGAAATAACGAAGAATATGATACACAACAACGCGTAACAAAGTTTGTCCTACTTGTTTGCTATGTTGGTAAAGAAAATGAAATTTTGAAGCAAAATTACGACTTTGTAAAGCAATGAGAACAAAGTCGTCTTTGACGTTACCCCGGGATCCTGATTCACTCGTACAAAAAAATCCTCTACGAGCATTACATCAGTTATGTGGTTAGCTAAGGTTCCAAGAATTCACTGGAATTCAATACACCAACTATAGATGGAAAGAAGTAAACGATGATGATGAGAAGCTGGCAGTACCAATATGGTTCAAAATTAAATTCACAGTATTATTTATTTTAGTCTGCAAAATTAAATCTTGAAGATTAAAAACAAAACGGAATTTGGTAAGTAAAGTCAAAAACACGTAAAGTATTTTATATTTATTGGTTTATATTGTGCTACTTAGGATTGCAGATACCAAAGTTCAATCCTGCAAAGTTCAACCCTAGAAAGTCCAATCCTGGAAAGTTCAAACCTGGAAAGTTCAATCCTGGAAAGTTCAAACCTGGAAAGTTCAATCCTGGAAAGGCGATAAAAAGACAATGGCAAGAAAAGAACGACGAAAATTTTGAGAGATTTTCGAGAGATAATGAAGAGAACTTAAACTTGTGACTTATTATTAGCGTAAATAATCAAGATTAAGATTTTAAAATTGTGATTTGGACAGCTGATTTATTTAGGGTACATCTTTCTGTTCTGAAATTTTTTGTGTTCAGAAATATATTTAATCACAGGTAGCTGGCGAATTTTCTTTATAGAAGTATTCTAATCAGAAATGCATTGATTTTTGATTGAATATTTGCTATACCGAAATGTTTGTATATGGTTTAGAAATAGTTTACCCAAGTCAGAATTTTTTGTGCCATGAGAATGTAAGTTTGAGTTCACAGTAAAATAATTAGACAGATGCCCAGGAAGATTTTGATTAAAATGATTGAAGAAAAAGATGCAATTTGTAAAATCAAATTTGACCAAAGAATGTTAAAATTTTTGAAATTTTAAACGTTTACATGCTGTTTCACAGCGATAAGGAGCAAAATTAATGATACGGATTGCCTTTCTATGAGATGAAAAAAATTTTTCAATCAAAGGATTTCCATTTTGTCCCAAATTTGACAAAAACAGGTAAGATGAGAAGAGAAAATCGCATAAAAAAATGAGCGTAGTGAGGTAGAGTCAACAAAATGGCGAACCATATGCAACATACTATTAGCTCTACTAAGCTTTTTATTTAATTCGTGAGGTGAGACCACGCAAATTAATATTGATACGATTGACAAATACAAATATTTAGATCATTTAAAAATAAAAGAAACAAGTGAGAGCCTAGTACAGAACCTTGAGGGACACCATATTTTATTGAACGAAGTGTCGAGTAGTAACCATTAATTGAGACATACTGTGTACGATCATGAAGGTAAGAATGAAACCAATTATTTAAAGAGTTTCCAATCCCATAATAATCAAGTTTATGGGTTAAATTATCATGATTAACAGTATCAAAAGCTTTTTGGTAATTCAATAAATAAACCACAAGCATTCCAGTCTGTTTAAAGATCTATTTTAGATAATTTATATAATTTGATACCTGTTTTTATAGAGATTTATATGATATTGTAAATGCAGTATATATATATAGTAAGCAGCTTTGCAAAGTATCAAAAAAGTTAAAAAACTACAAAAGATTTGTTCGTTCCAGTCCGTTTTTTTAATTTTTGTTTTTATCTTATATCTCATTTTTGTTAAAATAATGATAAAAAGAATTAAACACAATTGTTAAGATTATAACTTGGATACTAATACCATCATTTATCAAAAGTTTATGGAGCCAGCCAATATAAAGTTTCAGAACAACCTGTAGTTAAACAAAGTTTGCAGTACAATCTGGAGACTGCCCTCGCTATGAAACAAATTTCTGGAGCGAAACTCATTTATGATTGTTTTTTTATAGGTGCAGTGGAATATTCTAGGTAAAATAAGTATTATGCAATGAGTGTGTGCTATCCTCTGATGTAATCTTGTCCTGTGGAATTCAAGCAAAACCATAATCATGGTTAAATTAGTGCACTGATTAGTGCACTTCAAAAAATTCAGAGAGTAAACAGGTCTACTAGTAACAATGTCCCTAAATACACAATAAAAACGAGATTATAAAATAAGTTGTTTACAATAATAAACTAAAGATAGCACTATCAAAAAAAGATTCCAAAATTTTAATGTAATCGCAGCCACCCACATGTACGAGCAAGTCACACCGATCACGAAATGTGCTTGCTTTCCGCGTCGGATAGCTCGCAACATTACGTACGGGGATAAACTTCTTCGCACGAGAACGACATGACTTGGAAAAAGTGGTCTTTGCCATATCAGAAACATGACTATTATCAACAGGTGTGGAAAAGTATCCAGCAGGAAGTTCAAAACCACAGTAGGATATTGTGTTTTTGACAAAGCTCGTTTTCTCCTCCCCAACACACCAAGATGGTTAGCATGACTTAAACAAGAATTCCTACCTGCAATTCTATTGAGATAAATCGCAAGTTTAAATTCCATTCCCAATTTAAGGCTACCTTGTTCATTGAGATGTAGGCCATCGATCCAAAACAATTTTCACCAGCCTTATCAAGTCAATTCGAGTGATCGACGAATGTGATGTTGATTTTATAACACATATCACGGATATGTACATTCGTCTGAGCCACTCGGCCAGTGAAAAAATGACCAACATGAGGAAGAATAGCAGAAAAAATCAAATATGGAAGGATAGTTTCTACGAACATACATACAAATCTCCAATAAATCATTACTGATTTTCCGAGGTGAATGATCGCTTAAATTAATTGTGCCACAGTGAATAAAAATCGATCGAATTTTGTTATTAAATCTAGTGTCCTTCACGCGCCAAAAAACATTCTCCACTTTGTCTCTTCCAACACCAGCGTTTAGAAAATCTCCAATAGCATCACGAACTTTGTGATAACGGCTCACACTTTTAGCAATTGAGTCGCCAAAGATAATAAGCTCGCTTTCACTCTTCCATATAATTTTTTCAACTCCTTATTTTGATCCACGTTGACGAAAAAAATTCTTGTCTAAAACGAATTTGTAATAAATGCAATAAATAGGGACACTATTTCATCAAAAACATACAATAAAATAAATTCTAAAAAATCGAAGGAGTTTTGAAGTTCTATGAATAACGCGATTAATTGTTCCTTGCAGTCCTCTTATGATAACAAATTTCTATGTAATTCTGATTTAAGCAATTCTGAGACTGAAAAAATATTAACTTAAAAAACCTTTTTATATCCCTGAAAATTAAAGCAAACAATAGAAAATTGGTTTTAACTAATTTTAATCTCGTCAAACAACCAAAATAAAAAAAAAAAACGTGAAAGTGCATCATCTCTTAAAGCTTTTTAAATCGCTACTGAAATAATAAGCAAATAATTCCTTTATTACTTAAACAAATCTTACACAGCAAAATTTAAAATTCTTAAAGTTAGAAAAAAAATATATATTTAAGAACATTATTTTTTAAATCCAGAACTCTAAATTACCTTAAAAAAAGCCTTAAACCAGAGTTTTGTAGCACTTATTTGGTATCTGATCAACCTATATTTTTTTTGAAAGATCTCACGAGGAATTCGAATCTGACAGTTGTAAAAAATAAATGAAATGGCAGGGAATTTTTATGCCATCATAAAACACAATAGGTACTATAATAAACATATTTTTATAAAAATTATAAACTAAATAAAGTAATTGAGGTAAAATAAATGTGATTTGTTATTTTTGACCGCTTTCGTAAAAATTAACCAATTTATGACACAGGTGTATATTTAACAGTTAGTTTTACACCAAAAAGGATAATATCATAACAACAGTTGCAATTTTTGAGCTAATCGTCGTCACTTTCATTAGAACTATACTCAGTATCACCATTATTTATAATGTTCTAACATCTAAAGTCTGTACATAAACATGCATCTGTACATAACAAGCTACATTTTCGGCGACGGTAGGTGATGCATTGGTTGAGTTGCATGTTTCCATATATAACACTGGTAGTTTGCTCATTTCAGATGCAGAATGAAAGAATCGAATGTTCGTCACTTGATTTTCTTTTAACAAAACAAGCGGTATCTTAATTCATTCATATCATATCTTGGGACTGATCTTGGTTAATAAAGACATGATATAAACTTGATGGCAATAGTAATTTCGTTGCTAGCCACGTCAAAGTGGTAAGGTTCACCAAATTCTAATAGAGCTAGTAGTTTTTCTAGCTTTCTAGCTAAAACTTTCAATGCTGTTTTCTTCCTGGTACCTGCAAAGCTATATGTTGAATCGCATCCAATAATACAATGAAATATTGGAAACATGTTATAGATAGTTTTACCAAGTATGTTGCAAATGGTATGATTGGGAACAAACCTTTGGCGGTTTTTTTACTCCTGTTTTGAAAAACATCTGAATCAATTTATAATAATAAAAGCAGCACAGCACAGCTACATCAGTATCTTGAGATGAAATGATCGATCGCTTAGGTAACGAAACATATAATTAGCAAATACTAACATCTAGCTATCTGCTTCTTCGTGATCAGGTTTCAGCGACAATACCCCTGTAATATTTCCTGAAGTTACAAATGAAGCTGTATCATCCAGAAATGATAGAATAAGCTTTTGATTTTCTTCAAGAATGTATTTAAATCGAACTTTCCAGTTGTCTAACAAGAATTTTATTAACTGCATCTTGTTCTTTGGATTCAATAGGTAGGTAACCTTTAAAGTTTTTAGGTATCTCTGTGGGGTAGTTATGATCTGATCAGCATGCTGAAATCTATTTCTTCTAGTTCGCCCAAATGATTTAATGGAATACGGATGATCATATCGGTCAGGCACAACGGCAACGACGTCAGTATTATTCACTGTATTAACAATTGTGTTTCCAAGATGCTTGGACAATTATTCAAATGTACGATTTATTTCCATTGTTACAGCAGATTATACTATAGTCATTGAATCTGTAATATAGTCGGTGTTACACCCAGAATTATTGAAAATCTTCACACTTGAACCGTAAATTTCTAATAACTCTGCCAAAAACACACTTTTGTTGGTCTTACGCAAGTCACTACTAAGATGGAACAGTGATAACGATACAACTGCTAACTCATAACTCAAAACTTCCTTTATATACACTTCTCTTTTTTGAAAGATATTTGAACATCTATAGAAAAAATCACATCCACCTTTAGAAGTTTTTATTTTCTCTTTACTTGCATTGATTTGAAACAGAAAATGTTGGCAGTTTCACTCTTTTTATTGTCACCCAAAAGCCTTCGGGGTTCGTAATAACTTTGTCTTGAGCAAAGCTTTGATGCAGGTTTTCTATATCTGCAGCATTTAGAAGTTGGTTTGCTAAATCCAACGTCATAACTGTACCATTCACAATATTTGCTATTGGTAAGATGTCATCGTTTAACCATAATTTTGAATTAAAATATTATTATCTAATCTATGGATAAAACTCCTGATACATTCCACCATCATTTTAAACTTTGTTGTCGTACTTAAAAGTAGGTCTTTATGTACATTATTGCCATCGACAACTCCTGATAATAACTTAAAGATCTCGAATGTTGCAGTTCTCATATGACATGTGAGTGTCCACTTTTCGACAGTTTTATCATCTTAAGTGTCAGCTATAATCCCACCTTTTGCTTTAGATTCACGGTTAAAACTATGCTCAATTTTTGGTATAACTGCTTATTCTGGTAGTCTCAACATATCTATTAACTATATCGATCCCGATTGAAAATATTTGTTGGGATCAAATACCCTGTCATATGGCAAAACATTCTATGTGTATTCTAGTTGGAATCTTTTTCTGATTCAAGGAAACTTAACAGCAGTTGAACCATTTTAAGATATTCAAGCCAAAATCTAAACATTAGATTACGGTTATTTCTACAGTTGTTAAACTTTT
>JAUZNK010001318.1:0-11765 GCA_035046665.1 Euphysa ruthae
TCAAAGTTATTGTGGATTACCCGTAAGGCTCGTTTTTGAACACGATGGATAAAGTTATAATCAGTTTTCTTACAAAAAATCCATATTAGAGGGCAGTATAAAAAAACTACATAAAACATAACGATTGAGGAAGGTTCTCCTTTGTAAAATATCCAAATAGCTTATAAAGCTTATCTAAGCAGACAAGAAAGTTAAGATGTGATGTTCTTTGTATTAACACCGCCTATGGTAGCACTTTTATACAAAGTGTGTGGGTCTACTATTTCACCGTCTGCTTCACTCGGAACTTTATCATTACGCCCTGAATCACTTTGTAAATCAACTTTCTTGGGTTTATCCGCTATGGTAACTTTAGTACCAAGTTTAGACCCAGGTCCAGCGGCGGATTCAGTAGACAAATCACACCAAGAGGGCCCATGGACATCCGGTTCTAGATTTAGTTGCGCACCGGTCATTGCGTTGATGCAGGTTACATAACTCATGGGAAAATTAAAAGGATCAAATCCAATGAAACACCTCTAGTCAAGTTTCTAATTTGAACCGCTGTTAGAGTAAACATCCCACAAATTAACCTAACTGACGCCATATCAGGTGCCATACAATCCCCTACTAAATGACAAATATAACCGATAATTATTGCCTTTAAAATAGACCTTTTTCCAGATACAGGATCTATTATTTTTCCTTTGTTATTTTTGTCCCCAAAACAACCCAAGCCATCCTAAAAAATATCTTTGTTTCTGATTTACCATCCGAGTGAGATCTTGAACGGAAGCTGCGCCAAATAATAACATAAAAAGTGTTTTTTTTTTTTTAATATACAACTATATAACATATGTATTTGATCGAACAAAATCGTCTTCCACCTTACACGAACAAAGTTTGGAAACACACTTTCGTTTTGCAGCTCTCTTCTCCATTCGAGATATAAGTTGCATGTTTAACTGGAAATCCATTTGTCTTCTTATCATTCCAAAATAACTCCTGGGTGATAATATTACGGGTAAAAAAAATTTTTTTGTGGCCTCCCTGGTAGAATGAATATACAATCATGTGCTACACTAGAAATATAAGATAATTTTAAAATGGCCCCATAATGCAACAATTTTTGAATTGTGGGTTGTTTTAGACAGAAAAAAAGGAAATAAATATATCCTGTTACAATCATTAATAAAAAACTAAACTAAAGATAATTTTTATTTCAGTAATTAAGAATTATTATAGCAATTAGTTAATTTAAAAGCTAGACTAGATTAAGTTGTTCTTGTGTGTTAAAAAAACCGGGTGAGCTTTCCGTTTTCAGCAGATATAAAAATCTATCTAAAATGGATCAGGGGAAAGGTTGGGCGCACAATTCAGCCATTTATTTGGGTGCCTAATAGCTCTCCCGTTTCTCAAAATTACCATGAACAAAACCCTAAATTGAATACTTAAGTAAGCACTCTTAAACTTTTCTTTTTATTCTTTACCTTGAGTTTAAAGGTAATCAAATACACTTGTAGAACTTTTTCGAACACAAACTTATTTTCAACAGCAGTAGAGAAAAGACAAATTGAAACTTGGATTTACACTACTGAATACTGTCAAAAGTGTAAACCCGCCTTCATGAAGTCAAAAAGAATTTAAAAAATAAATAAATAAAAGAATAAGAATAGTTACTATTATTCATTATTTAAAAACGACCAATCAAAAATGTGTAATGTCGAGTTACCAATGAAAATACTTGATTAAATCATGTTCTGAAATCATGATCCGTTATAATTATTCAATTCAATCAGATAAATGTGTTACTTCATAACGTAAATAAAATGAACGACTAATTACAATTAATTAGTTTGTTTGAATCCAAGTCACTTTTAATGTTATTATTATTAACCTTTACTGTCCTGCCCGCGCTCTATTTTTAGACAATATTGACCACTTTATATGACTGGTCATAAATCAATAACCGGTTGCAATTAAGAGACAAATGAACCCATTTTCGGCCATTCCAAACGTGACATAACGTACACCTCAAGGGTTCAAAAGCCCAAAAAAAAGCTGGCACAAATTATTTAATGAAATTACTTCATAATTCGCAGAAATACAACCCTAAAAATACAAGAAATAAGACAGTTACAAAATTTTCGCCAATCCTTTTGAAATATCAAAAGTTTTCTTTGTGACATAATGTACACTGAAGAAATGGGATTTTTCCAATTAGGAGTGAACTTGATGTGATTGTGCAAACTGATTTATTGCTTTGTTTTAAAAGTTCTGGAACACATTTTGGTTAGGATTAGGCTATTTTAAACAGTAAATAAAAATTGGGTTCGAGTTTCAAAATTGTAGATATTAGCAATTAAAGTTGTGACGTAACGCACACACTTTTGTGGTGTAACGTTACAGAGTTCACTTTTTAAATTGATCTGAGGACTTTAGAATGAGACATAAGAAAGCAATGCCTTGGAAACCTTTTTTGAAACAAAATGAATACAATATTTAGCTTCAAGTGATGATTAAAGTTCTTTAAATCCTATATAAAAATTTCTTTCTCTAATTTTATATCTGGATCTTCCATCTATAGTGGATTTAATAAAAGTGAGTTTAGAAATCATTCTGGAATCAATGTCGTTGTCAACAATGACCCATTTTCCAAATGACTTTTTCAGGTAGTTAATCTTAACCTCATCATCTTCACTAAGTTTACTAAGATCACCTTGTTCAGTGATAATAGCATAGTAATCCTGATAATTGCCTTTGACGATTTTTACAATATTGTGGTAGCTGAATGGTTTATGAATATTGGTTGTTTCTTTGTCTTGGATATGTTCTTGTTGACACTTTCCTTGTTTCAGTGCAAGAGGGAGCTGGATGTTTGCTTTGGAACCTATTTGGTGATACAGTGAATTGCTCCAAAGATGTGAAGATGTGCCATCAGTTTTCATGACATGCATTTTTGATATTCCGTTAACAGGGGTCGAGTTTGCAAATGGTTTCAACTCTAAAATTCATTGATTTCTTCTTTGCTTACATGGATGATTGTGGTACTTTTGGATAATTCTGAAGCAAGTTTGGCAAAACTTTCAGAATCTTGTATAATGACTCGATTTTTACCCAAACCCATCACTTTCCTGTGGACACTTGATTTGTCTTTCCCACCTACACCACCCCTTTGCCATGCGATGTTGCTGAAAATTTCCATGTGAATACTTTTTGATGTTTCTTTGCCAACTCTTGGATAAAAAAGTGCATAAATTGATTCTTGAATTCAGAACTCGGACCATCCGACCAAATAATTTCTGTACTGATTTGATCATTTGGTTTAAGGTGCTTACTGTGCAGCATATCCAAAAATAATCCTGTAGAAAATTTGTCTTTGCCCTTGTAGTTGGTACAGAACATCATTGTCTTAGTCAAGTGAACAAATTGACACTACTTCTTGTCCATAGTGCACCTATAGTTTCCTTTTGAAGCCCACATCGGTAAGTCATGGCATAGTTGATTTGCAAAACACGAACAGAATTATCTGAAAGGTTGTTTTGGAATTCAGCTGCTTGGATTCTTTTAACGTTTTGATGTTCCATCACCTTTGCAAATGATTTCTGTAGCTCATCTAAGACTTCACCAACTCTAACTTCCTTGATCATGATTGCAATCTTTTGATAAGTTTCCTCCTCTTCATTTTTGCTTTGTTTTGTTAGGAATGTCAATTATTTTCCACTGATATGTTGTCAATGCATTAAGAACTTTTCTTGGCACAAATTGTATTCCTCGCACTTATTGTGCCAACATTCGCTGTTTAGGGTAGTGTCACACAGGACTGTTTCCCACCAGGAACTATCATAATCACAAGCCATTGCTTCCAACTTGAAGAAAAGATTTTCATGAATCTGAATGATTTGTTTACAGAATATAAAAAAGTTATTTAAATCAAATTTTATGACATTCTGAACAAAAGTACTTTCTTCCCTTTTTGTGCACGTTTTTTTCACAAACATGTAAAATATGGACAAAATTTATTTGCTTTACCCGATCTGTCATAATTCAAAAACCAGCTGTTGTTATAAAACAAATGAAATTATTCTGGAAATTAGATTTTTTGGGCTATCTGAGTCACATTAAATATACAAGATTAAATGTTGTTGAGCATAAGCAAAATCATGTCCTAAATGACAAAAAAAAAAAAAGATGTCTCTTTTTTTAACATTTTTGAGCATAAGCTGAAATAAAAAGATGAAAATTCATTTGTATATGTAATAACTATGTTATTTCAGATAGTCTTGCCTATTTTTGTTCTCTATATCACTTTAAAGAACATAAAAAAGGGTTACGTAGATCAATTTTATGACAGTCGTTTTTATAAAAAATATGGATAAAAAAACTCTTGACCAGCAAAAAATAATCAATAAAGAAACAATATAATCACTAATTGTCAACATCATTTACAAGATGTGCATTTTCATAATTAAATAAGGTAACGTACCATTTAAAACAATTGGTCAGACATAACTAAACTCCACATTTTGAACACCAAAACCTTGTATCTTTTTTTATTATGGCAGCAAAACATGGGACACATCTAACTTGTGCAATTCTTCTCTTATTATGGTTAGGATATGTGCTGATGACATGCCTTTAGATTAATCGTAATTTATCAAAAATTTTTGGACCGTTTTGAAAACACCATACTTATGATGCGAAATAAATTCGTCAATCAGTAGATATCGGAAAGTCAAGTGGGTTTTATTCGTTACACAAGGATTTAGTTGGCACCATATAATAAACGAATTGTATACTGAAAACTCAATAAACAGTTCAGCAAGTTTTCGGTACCATTTAATCCCTCTACGCTGAGAATTATACGGCAGCAATACACGGCTTACAAGATCAACACTGCTCATCGTAATAACATCATAACATGCTAACAATTTTTGTAGATATTGTTTTTGTAGTATCGTTCCGATGCAATACCATGATCTCGTCCTTGTATTTTTTAGTAGGTGCACAGCCTTTTATTGACTTCCAGTTACAAAAATCATGAGACAATCCTCCTTTTTTCCTAGCGTACTATAGGAATCAAAGCCATTTAGTAGCAATGCTGTGGCTAATTCTGGAGACGTATAATAGTCGTCTATTGGACGAAACGTGAAGGACTCTTGTAATTTTCAAAATCCTTTTCAAATAAAAATTTGTCAGGCTCAGGTTACTCAGTAGATGAGCCTGTATATACAATATATGAAAACACATACCCTGTTTTGCTCTCACAGCACATATACAGTTTTTTGCTATATCGTTCTCGTTTAGATGGGATATATTTGCGAAAACTAAGTTGCCCCTTCCACAACGAAAGATACTCGTCAACAGCAATAAATTTCTCTGACATATGATCTACAAGCAGACGTAACTTATGTAAAGGATCTTTAACATTGTATTCGATTGATTTGCTAAAATGATCATGGTTTCATGGAATCGTTGTTTCCACGTAAGGCGATCTTTCCAAAGCATAAACGATTTGTCTATTGAAATGTTCTGATCAGGAGTGTAGTACTCCATGTACTTTTCTTATAGGTTTTATCGTACTAGCTAGTGGATATGATAGTGGCAAGGTAGAATTATCAATACAATATATAAACTTATCAATAAGCTTGAATCAGTTATACGATAAAACCTGTTTTATACCTAGTGTTTCGAAAAGAGGATTGATAGTGTAATATAATTTGAATGTCTGCTTCCAAATAATTCCTTGGTAAAATATGGTAGCAATGTGTCTTTTGATATAATTTAAATCAATTTATGACCACCATTTTATTTCTTGAATGTGGTTTAAGGTCCTTCTCAGCTATAGCCTCCTTAGAAAATATGTTAGTTTGTTTGATCAGCTATATATTTACAAAGTTCATCAGTAAAAAAGATTTCAAAAAAACAAAGTGATCTTCACAAGTCACCGTTGAGTTACAGCCGGATATTCCAATGAAATACAAGCTTGCTTATTGACTGGGAGATCAGCACTCCATTTTGGGACATGTCCTTTAGTACTTTCTGTTTCAATGTCTTCCATATCTGTATCAGAAGAATATATCTTCTTCTGTTTCAGAATTTTCACCATCTGAAACGTCAGATACAATTTCTTCACTTTCAAAGTCATCCTCAGCCATTTATGATATGATTAGTATAACAAAAAACAGCAAACGGGTGTGAAAATCCAAAACTTAAAAGATTTGTGTTATGAAAAAACCAAACCATGGGGATGCAGATGTAATATTACATCAAACACAGCAAAGCTAACTGTAATATACATGAACGTATATTTTATGTCAGGGACATTTTGAGCCCATAAAACGCTACACAATATTATAATTGATAAATTACCTGTGAATTAATGTTTAATTAATTAGATTGATTTTAAGCAAGTGGAAATCTGGGTCCCTGCTTAACCAAAACCATTTAGCCCTTTCTTGGAATGTATCATTATCAACATGTTTGCTGAAATTTACCATTATAAATTCCCAGGTAAAAAGGGTTTGGCGCTATTCTGTTGTTTCGTTACCCTTTTTTTATTTTTGCTAGCTGCGGTTTTGTGAATTGGGCTTCTTGAAACTGTACTAAATGTCTGTTTATCTGTAACTGTTCCACACTGATTTATATTATTGTTATTATTGTTATTATTAACTATTATTCCAATCTAAAAATGAATTTTATAAATTTTTTTTCACACATTTAAATTCCATCATGTCAGCAGTATTTACAGTATTTATTTTCGTATGTGATATTAATTTTACCCAATTTTTGAATAATTTTTTAACTATAAAGTATCAAGTACTTCTGATTTTGGTAAGTTTTTCCGAATTGGAATTATACCAAAACCTTGGTTTGATTTTAGTAAAGTTATCCCCACAAGTTATATCTTAGTTTAAAAATAATTTCTATCAGGTTACTTAAAATTTCATCAACAAAAACTTTATTTAACCTCAATAATTGACCAACCTTTGTTATTTTTATAATAAATTTTTAGATTTTACTAATTTTAATATTTTTGTACTAAAATAATGAAATATTTTATAATAGAAATATGTATTATACACACATATATATATATATTTTTTTTTTTTTTTTTAGTTGTATTATAAATTACCAAATTAAATATATATATATCTACATATTATTTTTAATGTTGTTGAAAGTTTTGCTTCCAACCAAGTTTGCACGGCAAAAACTAAGCAAGAAAATCATCAGGCTACATTTTTGCTTAAAAGCTTTTTTTTTTTTAAATTCTAGAACACTAGACCATTCCAGAACACTATAGCAAAAATGCACTAAATGTCATCCAGAATTTATTCCCATTTTTTGAAATTTTATTAAGTGTTTTTTTGATTAAAAATAAAAAATTTAAACATACATTTAAAAAATTCTCTTGACAGATTACATCAAAAACAGCACAGTCCAAATTTAGTCTGTCAATCTTTTTAATTTCCTTTAAAAACATATATCTAATTATGTATAAATCGAGGCATTCGCTCACTTTAGCCAAAAGTTCTTTAGCCACCTGTTGAAAGTTCTATTTATGGGGACTTGCTTTGTTCATAGCTATTCTGTATTTAAGTTAGCATCTTGAAACCCCAAACTTTTGCTAAAATTTTTTACTTTTTTTTTAAGTGCTAGAATAAATTTATGGTCATTATTTTATACGAATGTTCAGTATGACTTTACTTTCCTAAATAGGTTTAAATATAATTCAGTTTTTGAAAGGAGATCCCCAAAATTTTTAATATGCTTTATTTTCTTTTTCTTTTTATCTTTGCTTTTGTGTTCAGTGGTTAAAACACTGGCTTTATAAAACAGACATCTTAAGTTAATTTCCTGTGTGATACAGTTATATTTTTTGTTAATGTAATTTAGTATACTTTGCCAGATATTACAATCATCAAAAAAAAAAGTTAACCAAACACAGTGTTCCAAATTTTGCAACTGGTGTTCCAATAAAAATCAGTGTTTCTCATAGGTGTTTAGTTTACTGTAAAAGCATATTTAATATCTTGGGTTTTTCTCAGGTGGAAAAGCTCACCAAATGCACAAACAAGAATATTCTAGTCTAGTTTTTTATTCCAGTCAGTTCAATTAAAATGCATGTTACCTCACATGTATATTATTTTCTCTATTGTAAACATTGGTTTGAATATATCTTGATTTTGACTGAGGCTAGAAAACTCCGTACACAAATAAAAAATTATTCATTGTCTTAATCAATTCACTTTTACTTTTACTCTTTCTATCTTTTATCTTTTTTTTTTTTCTGACTGAAAGAGTTGAAGTCAATGTTTATATTTAAAAAATAGATATTTGTGAGATAAATATGTATCCTAACTGGATATAGTAACTCGGTATTAAATAACATGTCATCTGCGGTCAATGAAAATAAAAAAGATCAAAAATAGCCTCAAAGTTAGAAGAATGACCTGATAAACTTTTCTTAATGAAGTAAATGGTACAGCTAAAGTGTATTTGCAATAGAACAATAATTTTAAATATTTTTTTATTATAAAAAGTATGAATGGGATCTATTTTTATTATAGGGTTATTTATATTATTATCTTAAAAGTTATGAACAGCTGCAATTCTAAAATTCTTGAAATGTCAACTGTTATAAATAGTTGAAGTGATTTTACCAAAATTAGGCGAAAGGTTTATAAGTTCTTTGAAATATTTTTCATTTTCGTTAAACAGGAAGCATTATCTTAGATGTCAGGGTAGACATCTAAAATTGTTTCAATAGTTACCAAAAATAATACAACTACCGTTACATCATCCCAATCATGAACTATTAATGGATCAAAATCTTAAAGTTTTGCCGTACTCTAAATATCAAACCAATGTTTTTTAGATCACACAAGACCTATTCAATGGCAGAATTTTATTCATTTCACGTTTAAACAGTTTATATTTGAATTGCTTATGCATATTTTTCTGTTTTGAATTATCTTCTTCTGTAAGATTATTATAAAAAATAAAATGGAAACACCAAAAATTCAGAAGCTTAGTGAGGTGGTTGTAAACAGAATAGCTGCAGGAGAAGTTATACAAAGACCTGCAAATGCCATCAAAGAAATGATAGAAAACTCAATTGATGCAAAATCAAAAAGTATTCAGGTTATTTTGAAAAATGGTGGTCTGAAATTAATACAGATACAGGATGACGGTTGTGGAATTCGTAAAGAAGACATGAACATAGTCTGTGAACGTTTCACTACAAGTAAACTATGCTCATTTGATGATTTAAAGTCAATTAATACGTATGGTTTCCGTGGAGAAGCATTAGCTAGTATAAGTCATGTGGCTCATTTAACAATTGTTACACGCACATCAGATTCTGCTTGTGCTTTTAAAGCTAGATATGAAGATGGCAAAATGATAGCATTAAATAAGGGTGGAATTGCTGAAGCAAAACCATGTGCTGGAAACAAAGGTATGTTTATATTTTGAGGAATATTATTCATTGATCTTAATTTGAGTATTAAGATTTTAAAATTTTATAAAAAATCTGGTAGCTTCAAAGATGTGAACAAATAATCTATAGATGTGAATAATTGAATGGTAAATAATTTGAAATTAAATTTTGTCATTAAGTAGAATCCATAAATTTCTAACATTTACAATAAATATGATTTTAGAAATTTTTTATAAAGATGTAAATTTGGAGATAGTGGATTTTTATAATGACTCATTTAAGTTAACGAAAGTTTCCAACAAAACAAAAAATAATTTGTTATATGTTACACTTATTCTAGCCATTTCCTATAAATCATTTATTTGAAGAATTGCTTTAACAGAAAATCTTACATTATTTCATAATTCTATAGCTATTAAAATTTCATTTTGTTAGTTTTATTGTATTTATTACTTTATTAGTCTAGAAGCATCTCATTCTGGTGATATTTGATATTAATATATTATATATATTAATAATTGATATAACATATAGTTTTAAAATAAAACGAACTACTGCCTTAATATACTATACTATATACTATACTATATACGACCTCCTTTTCTTTTCATTTTCCATAAAAATGTTGCTGGACAACTTGGTATTATACTTAATCTGTTTTGGATCTCAGAAAAAAAGATTTGTTTTAATGAGTTGCTTCTAAGTGTTAAATATAAAACACTGATACTGCTTATCAGTTATGATACTTCCACCATATAAATCTGAAGTTTTAAAGTAAATGCCAATATTTGATTCAGTCAAAGAAAAAATCCAATAAGCAATTTAAACGGCTATACAAATTTTCAGTTAAGATTCAACTCACAAAAAGCTAACTGAAAAGAATCATAAAATGGGAAATTATGTGATTCAATTTTAGCACTTTTCACTATAAGAAATTAACAAGATTTCTATCCGCTGCACAGATAAATAAGCTGCAGATACTCAAAAAAGTAGAATAAAAAAAACTTAATTTCAAAAAAAAAAAAAAAAAAAGCGTTAGATTAAAATTGTAGGTATGAAGAAAATTGTTCAATAAAGGAAGAGAAACTTTAAGTATATTTTCTACAACACATAATTTGTAAAATTATTTCTGACATCTTAATTTTTTTTTTATTTACAAAAATGATTGTGTTGTTATTTGAATCATTCATTCATTCATTTGAAGCATACATTCTGTATCCTTAAAAAGCCTACCAGAAATTTTTGGATTTTAAAAAATAATATTTTATATTGTATTTGAGGTTCTAGAAAGAAATATTTCCCAGTAAATTATATTTATAATCCAAAAAAAACAACATTATAGTTTTATCACAAGTCCGTGTATTGCGAAAAGAAATCAAAAAAGCTGGAAATAAAAACTGATCTGGCATATATTTATAGACAACTTCTGTTGTACCTATGTTATTCTTTCAGAATTAAAAGCATTTGAAAGAGTACTTAATCTAATTACATATTTCTGTATGAAAAAAGTTTTTTAAAAAAAAATTTTATTTTTTTTGATATATATTTCTAGCTTTAGACCGTTTTATTATAGGAAATCGAGTCACTTTTCAAAAAACAAGTATTTTTTTTTTGAGTCCTTTAAACCCTCTTGTTAATTAAAAAAAAAGAAGACTAATTTTAGTTAAAGAACTAAATTCCTCAACGAAATACATTGGGAACGTGATATATTTGTTATTTGTTCATATTATGCAATTTTTTTGTTTGGATTAATGTCAGTTGTGCATGTAGTTTTTCAAATTTAACCATCACATATAACTTATCATCTGTCCGTCTTATAACTGTAATAAAAGCAAGAGTATAAGAATTTTTCATAAAATATCACAAATAGATGATATTTCATAATTATTACTTTGGAATATTGATATGCTTTGCACCATGTTGATAATCACTCTGGGTTCTCCAGAAAGTTTTCAAAATATAACCTGTACACAGTTTATATACATTACTTATGTGAAATTACTGATTATTAAGTTATTTCGACGTTACCCAGGTAAAGTGATGGTGGATACGTCATAAGAAATTCAATTACCGACATCTCGTCATTCCAATTTTTAAACAAATAAAGAATCAGAATTTCAAATTTTCAGACTGTAAACAAACAGATATAAACATAGTAAGAAAAAATCCTCTTCTTTTTATTTCTCTTCTTAAACAAAATATCACAACACAGAACTATATGTTTCCTTTAAAATAACGTTTTTTGAAATGCTAGAAAAATTTAGGAAATCGCTATACACTCATGGGAAAAAGATCGTTCGTTTCAATGGGATAACAAATCGATCATCGACTCCGAACCTCG
>JAUZNK010001329.1:0-11765 GCA_035046665.1 Euphysa ruthae
AAGTAAGTAAGTAAGTAAGTAAGTAAGTAAGTAAGTAAGTAAGTAAGTAAGTAAGTAAGTAGGTAGGTAGGTAAATGTGTAGGTAGGATAGTATGTAGGTAGGTTACGAAGTAAGTAAGTGAGTAAACACCGAAATTGTCTGTTATGACAATAATTCCATTGTGACTCCTCGACACACAAAAAAAAAAAAAATCAAAAAATAGGAAAAATAAAATCAAAAATTGTAACTACCCATTGATGAACTCTCATTTCAACAGGAAAACAATTAATTTCTTTGAACTGATCAGCAGTATATGGAATCTATTATTTAAGTTAAGACAGAAACGGATACACTTATATTGAGCAGTTTTTAATGAGATTTTTATGAATTCTATTTAACCTAGATATCAGGTGGTACATGCATATTCAAAATATGGTTGGATCAATGCTTTGCATAGAGTACGTCTTAGAAAAAGTATTGAAAATGTCTTTTTCTATATAAAAAATGTAGCTTGGAGCTATTTTTTATTTAAATTATGCTGCGCCATCAACTAACTTTTTAAAGTTTAATATGCAACCCATGTACTTGACAGATGTGTGTCGAAAAATGGATATACCTCTACAGTTGATATCAAAAGCGTTCGCAGTTTTAGCTTTTGTTTTACTTAAAAAAAGAATGCATTTAGTTTTATTTTCACAAAAATGAATACTAAATTTATTGTCCACAACCATTTCACAAAGTCTTTTAAATAACTGCATCGTGTTTAACTTGTGTTGAAAAATAAGGCAAGAATCATCTGCATAAAGATTTAATTTGCAGCCTATTGGTTGTGGCATGTCATTTATATATAGAAAAAACAAAAGTGAAACAAGAATAAAACTCTGTGGAACACCACACGTTACAATTTCTCTTTTTTGTCTAATTTTGTAACAAATGCATTTTTGAAGGTATTAAAGTCATGCCAACACGTTGCTTTTTACAAAGGCTACAGAAATTTTTTTGTTTTATCGTTTTATCGTTTCAAGCGTTCATGCTCACAATGTTGTAATGCAATGTTTATTATCAATCATATAAGATTTCTTGAAAGTTTGAAACCCTTGATGTTTAGTTAACTTTTGCAGTTATTAATTTACGGAAAAAACAGCAGACTATTTTGCATATGTTCATGTCATGTTTTCCTAGCAAAAATATTTCAATGACAGTGAAGAACTTTAATCTCATAGTATAAGTTAAACAGTCGAAAAAAATTTTTTTACTCGGTAAAACAAGTTATATCTTTGGTAACTCTGTGTCCCAGGTAATGAGTCTCAGTTATACGCCAAAAATGAGCGTGAACATCCGAGTGGGCTTTTTCAACCGGTTAGGTAGAAATTAAAGCAATTTTGTTTACGTGAGTAAGATTTTATTAGCATTATCACAAAAATCAATGTTCCCTTACCAAAAAAACATAATGTTTAATTTTGATTGAGTAAATGTTAATTTGGTACTTGTCGGTTATTCCCCACCCCAACCCAACAAAAAATTTTTATAACATATATGATTTTTCTAGACGAGGCATATATCAGGATAAACAGTTTCGACTAGACAGTATACAGGTTACGGATTTCGTCCAAGACAGGTGTATATCTACACTTGCGTTTTTTTATAAAATCTCCAATTTTTAATTATATTATGTTGTAAAGTAATATGGTTGTGTTGTTATGAATTTATTAGCTCATTAGAACAATTATCAGGATAAAATATCCAGTAATCAACTCATTCGAACAATTTTCATGATAAAGTATCCAGCATTCAGTTTTTGCAACAAAAAGGTGTTTTGCATGATATAAAAAGTTTCTTTAATGGCAATGTACTGACACTGCAACTGCGAGACAAAGAAGATAGATGGAGATGTTGTTCTCGTGAATGTAGAACAGAATCGTCTGTGCGAAAAGATACCCAGTTAGAGGGCTCGAGATTGGCCTATAGAGACATATTTATATTTTTTATTATTGGTGGACCAAATATGACTGTGGAGGTTGATGAATCCCTATTCTCACGACGGAAAAACCATTAAGGACTCGCAATGCCACAAAAGTGGGTATTTGATGGATGGTGTCGCCAAACAATGAACTTGTCTCTACATCTCAATGACATATTGACACCAAATGCTCTAAAAAGGTCATATAATCTTAAATTACTGATAAATATATTCTGAATGTTAATGTAAAAAAAGATTTATTTTTTTAAATAAAATAATTTTGATTTTCCTCATTTAATATTCAAAAAAGAAGAGAGTGGAGAAATTGGTTTTCTCAAGGGAGGAAATTTTAGAGGAATTTATTTTTGCAAAAAAAAAAAAAAAGACTAACTTCTTCTTATAAAGACACCATATATATTTTTTATATTTTTTGAATCATTTTAAAATTATTTTCTACAAACTCTGGCCAACAAGAAAGTAAATTACAAAATTAATACAAAATGATCGAATCTTGAAAACAAATTCTGCGAAATTCACAGTTGAACCTGCAAACTGTGAAATTTTATGCCTCAATTTATTTGTTATCAATAGCCTTCAAACTGCTTAAGTACTCCTTTCAGCTGACCATGAGGATACACCATTGGGGGCTAGTCCAGGCCTTTTTCAGAGAATACAAAAGAATGTGTTAAATCTTGAGAATTGCTATTTTTTAAACAAAATATATAGCATTTTATATAATTATTTTTTTAGTTCAATAAAATAGTTAATAATTTAGAAGAAAAACGAAAAACCATGACCTGATCTAAAAATATAAATGTTTGTTCCCACATATATATTTATTTTGGGTCTCTTGTGATCCGTATAATAAAAAACCAGAAAAAGTTGCCATAAATCTAAAACTATATCACCATGAAGTAAAAATAGGATCAGTTTAAATGAATTATCAATTCTTAGTTTTGCATATTATATATTTCAAAAAATTGGAATAATAATTTTCAAATTTATTTAATGACCCGGTAAAGTTGTATACAAAAACTTTATAACCCTGCTAAAAGGTCACATTTTATTACATAACCGCCAAATCCCCTCCACGATGTGGTAGGTGATACTTTATGACCATTCCTTTTTTACTTTTTATATAAGCACAGAAAAAGATGTCTTTGGCCACCGCATTAAGAGGGAACTGTTGCTCGTTGGGATCAGGTCAGCATAAAATCACCGCTTGGTATTGATCACCAAATTTGTAGCAGAAAGACATGTACTTTATTTCTTATGAGTTATAGCCATTCTTTAAAAACCTAGGTGAGACATTGCCGATGCCAATGGCAGAGACAGAAAAAGAAAGTGAGCATCTGAATGGTTTCAATCTTTACATGGTGAAACCTTTCCAAAAAAAATACTCAAGCAGGTACCAAGTTGACGCCCAAACCATGGTGAATACTAGAATGTTTCGACACGAAGGTCACAAATTCATGTTGCTAAAGTCAGGAAATTTTCTCCCTTGAAACTATCCTAAAGATTAAATTAGTTGCTATCCATACTCTGTTAAAGCTATTTAAGATAGGGTTTATAAAATAATAACATAAAGATAATTTAGCCTTGCTATAACAGCCATGCTTGGACATAAAATTCAATCCACCCTCCAAAAATGAAACATGACTACCAGCTAGACTACTGTCCCGAACAGGCCTTGAGAAATATTTATTCTACAAGAGCCAATAATGAAATTCAGACCACCGAATCAGGATAAACCAATGAGCAGACAATAAGGGCGAGAATGACATCATTTGCAGTTAGGGCCATTCCATCGACCACAAGGCTCTGGCTGTGTGATCAGACTCTTGTGGGGAGCGACGGTTTGCTATGTTGGTTAAGATCTACATCTAGAGCGATTTTAGAAAAATTTGTAGAATTAATTAGAGCAGGCCATCGTGATTTTCATACGGAAGATATAGATAAAACAAGACAAAGCCATCCATTATGGGTGGTACTATAACCTCTCTTTTAGGTAAATGTCTCGATGGGGAATATTTTAAACTGAACCCCATGAATACAAAGGCATTGAGAAGGCGTCATAGGTATGGAAAAGTCAAAATGGCAGACCAAGAATAGGCAAAAATTACAGTATGGATATGAGAGCAGGTTGTCAAGTATGCGTAGAATTTTACAAGCAAGGTATTAGTGATGATATTGACTTTGTGATAAGTATAGCTGCCAACAAGCGAGCGTAGAACGTCTGCTAATTTGCAAAGTTGTCAATCTAAATGATGTAATACAGCTTTGCAAATATCTAATCGATCTAAACACACATTTATACGCATAAATTTCGTAGGAGAAAATCTGCGTGAAAACTTGAAATGATTCCCAGATCATGGCAGGAATAAGTAAGTCAGTAAGTAAGTATTTATTCTGCCAAAAACAAATGTACATCAGCTATGAAAATTTCAAGACAACAGACAAACAAATAAACATTAACATAAAAAAGATGATGGTAAAGATTGGTGCAAAAATTGTCTGTCACGACAGTATTTCCATTGTGGGCCTGTTATATATCACACATAAAAACAGATTAAACCGAAGCATAGTAATAAAAAAATATCTATATATATATGTATATCTAAAAACATGTATATATATATATATATAAAATGATGCGTCTGCGCCATAAACATTTGCTCAGCCAGACGGCGATTAAAGGACTCCACGAAAACCTGCCTTTTCTAATGGTTTATTAGTGCTGAAAAAACTCGAACTCCATGCATATACATACACATACACACTACTCCTTTGAATTCATGTCCATCGTTGGTTATCAACTTGCTTCGCCATACAAATAACCCGTTCCTGCAAATGTTAGTAAATGCCAGAGCGGTTTCGTTTGATGACATTAAGGTCAACGGTATGGCAGCTTTGTTATGAGCAGGTACGTCTACTACTGTCATATCTTAATTGTATACATTAGAACCGAATTTTTCATGTGAAAGAAAAGAAGATCGGCTTGGTGGACTTTTCCGGAGTGGATTCTCTTCAAATTGGAGAAAATCCCCTTTATGAGACCGTGTTTTCATGCAACTTCCTAACATTTGGTTAGATAGCCACCTCCTGGTATTTCCTTCGAGGCGGCGTTTTTTGTTAGTTTCAAAAAAAGTGCAGTAACAATCTGAATTCCTCCAGAACGATAATAAACGATTTTGAAAACAATATCAAACTTTAAAAACGTTCAAAGATTTTATGTTTCGACATTATAATTAAGGAAGCCACGTTTTCGAGTAGCACGACTAATCTGTAACATGCAGATTGAGAAAAATCGGGTAGTACTGCAGAGTATAAAGGGAGATTCATAGGTCCAGTAGTGAGTTCTGTCTCAGAGCCAGAGCTTTTGAAAACATTTTGATCGAAATTTATCGTGGTGTGGGCAAGAGATCCGGTATTTTTATCTCTTAGGGCGATGTTACCTGCTTCTATCAATTTGGTGTAAAACTCTTCGACAAAATGCAAGTCATTATAAAAAAACGTTGACATTAAGATACATGAAAAATATAACTTTGTCTATATCTGCGCTACAAATACAGAGTTACCTTTTCGAAACTCTAGCTGGGGAGCCAAGCGCGAGTGATATTATAATCAACCAACAGTCCTAGAGCATGTCTCCATCAACTGCTGCAAAACAAAGCTAAAATGTGCATAGTAGTAAAATTTGTATTCTTGCAGCAAATCAAAACAAAAAAAAGGTATGAAGGTTTGTGACGTTTTCAAGAGAACCGAAAAACCAACGTCAAAAAATGCTTTGTTAACTGAAAAATACCAACTTGAAGCTGGCTTTCTGTTTTATTTGCGCCAGTTCTTGGCCCAATTTCTCAGCCATTTAATTCCTTCTCAAATCAGGGATGCGCTAGATATAGGACATATCTGCCTAATTTTATGATAAATTTGATGCGCAGATCAATTTCTTCTCTGTCAGTGCCGAAGGCAACTAATCAATTTTTTGCACAATTTTGCAGAATCTATGTGTAGAGTGCCCCCACTTATGAGCTAAATGTGATTGTAAGTCAGTGGTGAAATGAATCAAGCTGCAAGTTTCAGTAAGCTACTTTCGAAACAATATGCGGTACCACAGTATGATGTCGTCGCTGTCAGGTTATAGAGCGAATAAACTAATTCACTCCACTGATGTATTCTCAATACCTTCTTTTGGCTACCGAATAGCTAGTGTATGTCATATTTAGAAACTAATGAGGCAGTGGCCGCGACTCTAACCAGGTCTGGAAGCTCGTCTTCGGCAAAGACTCCCAGAATAAGAAAAAATGTTTTTGCAGCCCAATTTTTAAGCTGAGTAATAGTTGAAATATCTTTTCGGTAAATTCATATTTAAAACTACGATTCATTGCCATCTCTATAGCTGACCAGACCAGACCACAGCAAAAAATTGTGACAGGATTGGAAATTTGCCGACAACTGAATATGATAATCATTGAGTGAGGCTCTAATGTGCACTTTACGATTCATCAACTTTTAAAATAAAAGAGTGAATTGCAGTATCTTTCACATAGGTTGCAAGATCAACAAGATTTACATCGACCGCCCAACCCTTACCGGTAACTTCCTGTGTAGAATGATATCCTTGCGAATGAGGAGCTAGTTAAGTTAGTTCTTTTAAAAACGGGCTCGTAAGTAATCGTAACTATCTATCACCGCGTAATAAAAGCCAATATTTTATCTAATAAAGAGTTTAACTCAAATTTTTATCAATCATACTTAGTTGTTGTGGTTATTATAATTAAAAGTTTATTTTTCAGTCATTTGGATTAAATACGGGTTTTTCTAAAAGTAAGAGGCAAAGTTTCTCTTTATTAACAGGAAGTAAAAACCTTTTTATGACAATATTATACTTTACGAGATTGAGTAGGGTTTTTGGTATGCAAGCATGTCGTCTTATTCCAGTAAACCATGTGATAAAGAAATTTAATTTCATGAAAAATTCTTGTAAGAAACCTACTGTTGGTTTATTTAATTATTAACATGCCTATATTACTAGTTAATTAAGTATTATTATAATATGGATCAAATTTTGATCTTACTGGGCACCATATATTTTGTTTCATTTGTTTTATTATAACATTTGGTTCTCATCCAAGTATTAATGCTATTAAAGTGACATCTCAAGTTTTTAATATTTAAAATATATTTTAAAATTTTATGAGTTTAAAACATCACTTGCTCTGTTTACTACATCACTTTAGCCATAAACTTGCAAAGTTCTATTAATATTAAAATATTTTCAAACACAAAACACCAAGTCTTACGAAAGTTTTCGAAGTCTAAACAAAATTAATACGCAAATTTTAAAATTCACTAAAGAAGTCAGACCTGCAAAAGAATGCTCATTACTAGCTCTTCAGTTTTATAAGGAATTTTTCTGTTAGAGGCAGAAGTATGGCGAACATATTTATTGTAAATCGCATTTTGATTAGTTTCAAATTTTGATACAAATTATCTATGAATGAAATAAACCTTATAATTAGTCAACTTCACAAAAAAAAAATTAGGTAATTTGTGTTAGATAGTGGCTGCTTAAATGGCAAAAGTACAGTTAGATATAAATTCCGTGATGAGACTAAAAATTATGAACCATTAAAACTAAGGTGAGTCGAGCAAGTTTAGCAAGTAATTTTGTATGCTGCATATATAAGGACATATTATTTTTTATTGCCTCAAAATTAAAATTTTAAAACTCACAAAAATCACAAAAAGTACAATAATTTAATTTTTAGTCATTATTTTTTTTCTCATTTTGGACGCATAAGCGTGTTTTACCGAAGCCGAACTAGTGCCAGTGATATCTTCAATTCAATAGTATGGTTAGAGAAAAAGTCTTTTGACTAGATTCACTCATTTTACTGTATACTTTATTGGCAAAATTTGATCGTGCTTTACATCGCCTAATATTACTGTTTTTGTTTCGAAGAGTAAAGAATGAGACAAATTCGAGCCAGATCGTCTTATAGTATGCACTGCTGAATGATTTCAAGCAAGCTGCAGAATATACCTTTAGGGGTGAAAAAAAAAAACTTTTTTCACTGCAAAAGGGTTCAGATCAGTCCTGAGAATGCTTATACAAGCCTAACTTAGAAGTGAAAAAGAAGCTCTAGGGCCAAAAATTTAAAAATGTATAGTTTCAAGTTGTAATGAAAAATGAACATTTCAAAGTAACGAGCAGAGTACGGACAGAAGTAAGACATATCTCAATTTCCAAACAACCATGAACCTTAATCAATGAACAAATTGTGAGCTTTACACGCAATCGATCCTGTACGACATGACAATTCTCTTCAAAATTAAAACACAAGCAGATGTAAGATGTTGCTTTCATTCTATGCACATCAAAACACTATAAAGCAGAGAAAAATTTCAGGCATTTCTGAAGATCAAGTGCATTTAAATTTTGTGACATCACTTGATATATATAGGAGAAATAAATGAGCAACTTGGTCATGAACTTATAATTTAAACTTAAAAAAAAAATACCAAAAAATGTGTACTTATAAAATTTTCCAAGTTGTCAGAATTGCATTATAAGTAGCAGTGTGCATAAGCTATGTGTTCATTGGTGTAATACTAACAATGAATTGCTAACGTTTACAGTGAGCCCTCTCGCAAAGGAAGTTATACTCATTTTTACATATTAAAAGGTTCTCATCATCAGCTTTTTGTTTTTCAATAGTAGATTAAAGCGCCACTGAGCCCGTTTTTTACTTCCTTTTAAAATATTAATTGTAGCTGAACGGCTGGATGACGTTATCATGTATTTATGGTTTGGATAAACCATTAGAAATACAAATTGGAGTCCCAAAATGTTGCCCAGGTAGAGCAAAACTTTATCAATTTAAATTAGTAGAACGTATTAAATTCAACGTTTCACTAGAATTTTCCAACATGATCAAAGGTAAGACCAGGGTCAGTACATAAAGTTTTAGAGAAACTTGTGATCTGTGATATTTTCAAAAGGTGTTTATAGCTAGAGGGATTTTCAAAATGTTCTTTTTGTTGAAGTTTCTTAACTTGGAATTTCAGCAACTAAAGTTTCTATATTTGCACGGTTCTATGGTTTATTAATATAAGATTTGGGTTTGTAATTTGTGCTTTTTTCATTGTATAGGTGTTTGGAAGGGTAATTGTAACAAATTATCAAATCCATTTGTCAGAACGTATGTCTTTTTTTTTAACAAAGTCATCTTTTCTTAAAGACACGTAATCTTGGCAACAATGACACTTTGATGAGAACATTGATTTACAATGTTAGCTGTAAGCATCTTTTAAAACACAAATTTACTAAGAGAAAAGGATAAAGTTTATTTCTATCAAACATATACTGATTTTTTATCCGTGTCAATTAAAGATATTTCAAGAGTCTGGATCAAAAGAATCAAAAACAGTAAACTGAATCAAAAATATTATTGTACTTGTAAATGTATACTAATTAGCTATGAAAAAAATAATTATAGGCTAAAAGTAAACGTGGATTTAAGCAAGTTAAGCGCCACAGCTCCAAAAACTAACCCACTTTACACCTGCAAAACAAACTTCTAACAATAATATGGAGCCCAATATTAAATGCTTACTCTTCTGCTTGTTAGAGTGTTTTCCAAACTAAATAGGCACATCAAAATTAGTAATCTCGAAATCACACGAAAGTTTGTTAAAATTCTTTGTATAATTTTTTTCACTGTCAATTTGGCACGTAACTAAATAGCCTTCACACGGATCAATTAATTTCGTTATTGATGCAACTGTGTGAATTAATCTGAAATTACTGAATTTCCGTCAGCTTTTAATTTTGAACTTAACTCAATGATGTTTTTGCACTATGACAAATTCGGCGACTCTTTAACTGGTATTACATCTTATGGAAAGGTTTTACGATTAATCGCAATTTTTGATGATTCATATATCGGATTCAGGAATTACTGAAATAAGTTGAGCAAATGCGTTCGTTGAAAAAGAACATGAATTTATGTCTGACATAGGTTTTTCAATCCAAGAACTATGCACTCTATAAAGATATGAACTGAAGCGCCTATAGCAAAAAGGTAACAAAAAATGTGAACAGAAAGATTTATCTGCTAACTTAGATATTGCTGCAACGCTTATATATGTTGTGCGATATATTGGATGAGAATAACTATGGTGTTTTGAATTCAGTATGGCCAATTAATCAAATGACAATTTTTGCCGTCTACTTGTCAAATGCTATTTCATATTGTTATTCTATCGATGAAACATATTAATCCAAAATAGAAATAGAAATGTATGTTTTGAAGTATTCTGTTTATGTATATTTTATCATAAATAATAAATAATAAATAGTATATAATAATTTATATAGCAATAATCAAGCTAAGAATAGGTATAAATCGCTTATAACAAAAGATTTTTGCAAAATAAAACAGGCTAAATTATTTAGACAACAATTGCAGCAACCAACTCTACTTGAAAATCAGGCTTTCAAATTTTTCTCAAATATGATCTCAAAGACTTTAAGAATTCAAAATATGGTACTTTTTCATATGTCATAAGACACGACTTCGTATGTCATAAGACACGATTTCTTTAAACATGTTGAATAACATGTTACTGCGCTTTAGTAGGAAGAAGGTAATTAAACTCAGGATGATAGCATTTTAATATAGCAAGTTATGCATTTATGCTTAACAACTGTAACTGCCACTGAACAAAATATTATTAAATTTTTCTGGTGATATCAGTGATCCTAAAGAACTTTTTGCTCTAGATTTTACTTTAAGTATAATATCTAATATCAGAAGAATAAATAAAAAATTCAATCTTTCAACAATTTTTATGTTTGATTGGCCTTCATCTGTGAGTGTAGCAAAAATTATCAAAGCAAACTTTTTCCAACCATCATATTGCAGTTACATGCAAAATACGGAATTCCCCTTAAGAGTATATCAAAATTGCCCTGTCCTAGCCACTAGCTCAGTCGCCCCATAAAAAATTCATTGGAGAGAGATTTAAGCCATCCTTAATTTGAGAAAAACCTTAACTTATTTGCAAAAGTTTAGTTTTTTTGCAGATCTTAGCAAACCAGGTTCTCCTTTATGACCAGGTGCACCGGAACTTCAACGCTAGCCTCGTGTAAAAATGGCAGATATATGCTTACTGGAATTTCTTTCGAAACCAAAAGGGCATATTTCATCTTTAGATCCAATTGGCCAAGATAGACCACGTTTATTTATAGCGCTAAGGTGTAAAATATCAAATCCAAATAAGTTCGCCACTTCTAATATTTTCGTGTGTTCATGTATATGGCACCCAATTTTCTACATCTGAATCGTAAACAGGGAACGATAAAAAGAAATGTAGATCAACTATTAAGGGTCTATGTTGTTCACTGGTCGCGTCGTTATAAACCTTCAAAAAGCAATGCTTATCATTGGGCTTAGTTTTACAACTTAAGCAATGGAACTTTCATGGCAGGTAACCAAAATAAACATCTTTTGTCATATTTTAAATGTTGCCACCATGCATCTCTACTTCCACAACAGCAAAAAGATACTAGAATATGTGTAGTGTTGCTGTGATGACTTATATCCATTATCGGGTATTTGAAACAAACTGTCTTTTTTATTGTGTAATTCAAAATGAGAATTTTTTTTGTTTAAGTCGTTACGGAAAAGCCACGGGCTTTGGTAAACTGTTAAGTTTTGCAATACACTGATTGGTCCGTCTGGAAAACGGAAAAGTATAGCGCTTCATTTTGTCACTGTGGTTTGTGTAGGAAAGCCTGGATCAACGTTGTCTTTTCTC
>JAUZNK010001340.1:0-11765 GCA_035046665.1 Euphysa ruthae
ACTTTCTATTTGAGAGATAAGACTTGAACCAGAAGATTACATTCTCCGTAAAACGCATGGATTTCAGTTTTCAAAGTAAAATATTGAGATCTGTTGTGTCAATGGCATTTTGGAGATCTATAAGGATCATTTCAGAGTGACATCCCTTTTCAAGGCTTTTTGTAATTCTTTCATGAAGATATGACAAACATGTGTCTGTCGAAAAACTCTTTCGAAATCCAGATTGAAATTTATATGTAATGTTCTCTTTTTCAACGAATTCTCTAGCTTGGCTTTCAACAACTTTTTTAAAAATGTTGGATGCAATTAATAATAACGATATGGGTCTGTATTTTTTTGGTTCTGTGTTGCTTCCTTTTTTAAATAGCGGAACAATTTTAGCTAGTTTGCAATCATCTGGAAATGTGGTAGCCCCGATAGAAGGATAAATTATATGTGTGAGTGGTCTCAAAATAGAAGGAGTAAGTCCTTATAGAGCACAGATATTTCATCAAACCCTGACGACTTATTTAATTCTAAATCATTAATTATATTTTTGACTACATCCGCAATGACCCTTGAGACAATTCAAATTCATTAAAAATATTCATTTGGCTATAAAAATTGTTTGGTTGTTACAAACATTTGATGTTTTTGGATGGAGATATGAAAGATTTCCAATAAAATTCTTAAAAACGTTAGCAATTTGAAGATGATCAAAAACAATCTATTACCATGTTTTAAACAAAAAATGGATTGTGAAGAGGGCTTTTTTGATTCTATAACTGTTATATCTTTCAAAATTTTCCAAAGATTTTTAGGTCTACCTATGCGTTCATTTTTTTCTTTTAGTAGTTCCAAGGGCATCACTTTTAGCTCTACTAAATAGTTTCTTTTCTGCACCTGTTTTGTCTTAAATCGTTTATACAAGTCTTAAAGCTATTTTTTCCACAACTTTTTTGTCAAACACTCTTGAGAATTGTTTTTTATTTTAATTGTTTTCATGGGTGCTGTGTTATCAATATTTTTTTTTTATGAAAAATCTACAAATGCGAAGTTAACATTATCAAATTTTTCATAATTTTTGAAAATTTGCTCGACTTATGTTTGTCTTATCATATCTTTTTTTATGTTATATTTATCTTCCCTGTGTGGTTTTAGTGTATAGCTAAAACAAAAACTCTTGTAGAAATAGGGTTTAACTTTTTAGAAAGATAACTTTAACTACGATTTTCACCGAACCGCTATTATGAAAATACTGCAACATATTAATTGAAAAGTCTTTACTCAAATTTATTGAAATTTAAGCATTTTACTCAGTTCTATGTTTCACACTTGCTGTAATAGAATTTTGGTAGTTAATGAAGTCGTTGAGAAACTATTAGGTTTTATTTTTGCTGATTTTCGGAGCCATATCATCAAAATGACCGTACCATTCACTCTATAATCTTGATTTTACTACAGCAAATGCATTTCTGTATTATAAATCTGTTTCCTAAATTTTATCACTTGAAGTTAAACCATACTTCAGATATTTGTCGCAGTGTAAACCTATATTTTTCATTTTTGCGGGACCAAAAATGTGGTTCCGGGACCAAATTTTTAACAAAAAAAAATTCCTTGCGCTTTATTGTACCTGAAGACCTACCATTTTCCCAAATTTCAAATAAAAATAACAAATATTAAAGATTTTAGTTCTAATACTGTATGACCACTTCTACTAAGTATTTACTAATAAAATCTGGAGTCACTCTTTCGTGGTCAGCTGTTGCTATATGAGTAACTCCCTCCGGATTTACCTAATGTTAATCAACTATTCTATTTTTTTTAAATTATTGTGAAATCTACATTGTATTTTTTATTTGGTTAATTTTTGAAAATATTTTTATCTTAGTTGTGAAAAAAGCGAAAAACTTCAGTTTTATGAAAAAGCACTAAAAAATATCAAGAAAACGTTAATCAAAACTGTTAAAAAACAAATTTAAATGTCAAAAAAATGAACTACAATCACCTTGGTACGTAGTCTGGTCCTTCCTTTTCAATAGCTGTCTTTTTCTTTTTAATTTCTTGGCTCGAAGTAGTTTTCGCCTATATTTAATTGTTGGGTTAATTTTATAATGCGATAGATATGTGCGTTTTTTACTCATATTGTTACAACCTATTAACATAAAATTACCAGGTAAAATAATTACTTTCTCTTAAATTAGAACGGTTGCTTTCAATCTAATATTGAAATTAGCTACCGCATTGTAAACGCCAAACTTAAATTTATCGTGTGAAACATAAGTGGTTTTCGGTAGTCACTCCTAGATTTTATCATTAAACGACTTGTTCGCATTCTATATTTTCTAATGTAGACATTTTTGCCTGCTCTGATTCTTTGCTTAGATTTTCAAAAACTGGTCTCAATTTAAAAACAATTTTGACAGGAACACCTGGTTTATAGGTGTTCTTGTTTTCTTTATCAGCATTAAATTTACACCAACTATTGCCGCCAGCCGGACAGTGCACAGTGCACAGTGCAGAAAATGCCATTAATTGGTTTTTGAAGAAGCAGCATGAAACAAAAGTTCCTAATACACCTGGTTTCATTCCTGCTAAAAAGTCAGCTGGATAGCAACATCAAAAAAGTTTTGCAAATGGTCAACTACTGCGTCTGTTACACGACCAAGACCTTTCTCCTTCTTTTTCAAATTTCGTGCCAACACGTTTTTGATAATTTCCAATACATTCTAATTTCCTAACTTGAATACCAGGATAAGTCTCTTTAACACTGGTAAAACTTTTAGTGTCTCCGTCTCCTAAAAAAATTAAAAAACACGTGTTTTGCTTCCTCGGTCTCCATTCCACCGGCATATCCTTTGTAATTAAATTTACACACATGAGAGTTTTTTCACTGTGCATAAGCTGTCGGGTTTGTGTTCATCAAGCCTTTCTTTAAAAAACATGCTCTGCTCATTGGTTCAATATCTAAGACTTTACCGGTATCAGTCGATAGCGCGGCAAAGACACTATTTAATAACGGAAAGTCCCGTTTCTGCCACGTACCGGCACACGACAAACCAGCATTAACAATATCATCATCATTAGCATGCTCACGTAACTCTGATACTACATCCGACATAGTTTCTCTAGCAATCTCCTCGGTAGCGGCGTTTTTCGTCATTGGCTGTGGCATATCAACGAGTGTAACAAATTTCTCAATATCGGCATGACCGTGACCGAGTGAACGCGTTGTATAGACTGTTCTATGGTCTATGTCACACCCGCGGTCACATTCTCTAAACGTATAAAGTCATTTTCATAATTGCATCTAGAACACTTCAAAAATAACTTAGATGCAAGTGTTTTGTCGGATAAAGATAAGGTTGATTCCCTAACATGTTGTGGACGCGCCAACACATTGAAGGTATCAGACAGTATATATATATATATATATATATATATATATATATATACCTATATCCAGATACTTTACTACCTTTACTGGGTGTAGAACAGACAATTGGTTTGATCTTTTTGGACGGTGCAGACGTAGACAAAAAATTAATTTCGGATTCAATATTTAACGAGTTAATATTATTTACAGTTCCATTTGATTCAATATTTACACTTGTTCCATTATCTGGAAAAACAACTTCAGAAAGAGCTTTATTGCTAAACCTTCTTCCAACGAATCCTTTTCTATTTCCTTTTTTGTTCGACCTTTGACGCTACAAACTATAACTATTTAAAAAAAAGTCTGAAACTTATCAAAATGATATTTTGACTTGATGAACCAGACTTTTTTACTCCCGTGAAACATCAAGAAGCCAAAAAAACCAATGTACTGCCGCTTTGTCCAATATTTTCCTATAACTGAAGGTTTTCATGGGGGTAATACACTGTTGCTATGGGCGTTGCTATGTACAAATTCTTTAGGTACTTTAACAAAATGCCGGATTTGAGGGCTATATCGATGAAAATCGAAAAAATGATCGTTATTCAACAATTATTAATTACTTCAAAACCCAAGAAATTGTACGGCAGGAAATCTCCCCTCTACTCAGTACGGGATTAATTCCTGTACCCAGTTATAGAATTAAATTAATATCAGTGATATAAAAAAAACGAGATGATATTTGCAAAAAAAATAAAAATATATTAGCATAAAAATTTCCTTTATAAACAACAGGATAATTATGAATAAAAAATACATCTAATTACAATTAATCTATTTGCTGAGCAAAGCAATAATTATTTAATAATTACTTTAATTAAGCCTAAAATCATTAAAGAAGGAGCACAAATTATTTTCTTTGTTAAGGTAGTAGATTACAGCTTTTTATTAGATAAGGTATAGATATTTGGTATTTGAAGAATTTCGTGGGAACAAATTTTTCAAATTTTGAAAACTTCTTTAGACTTTCTTTTTCGCCGTAGAAATTAAAATTAAGTGTTTTTAGCTATGAAATTCGGCCATTATGGTCCTTTGTCGTATAATTCCAAAGAAATTTCTTTCCCAGGATATTCCCAAGTATTATACAGGATGAAAAATACCAAGTTATTTTCCCATTTTTTAACTACTTCTAGAAGAGGCAACAATAAATTAACAAAATTTTAAAATGTGGCTTATATTATACTAAGTTCGTAAGTGATACGGGTTAAAATAAGCAAACAACATAGTCCATGAAATAGGTCGATTTTTGGGCTCAAGCGGGGGAGTAAGCTTTGACGTGATTTTTAGCATCCTTAGGATATATATTTTAAAATAAAACCTGCATAAATCCATTTAATCTATTTATTTAGTATTTCAGGGGGTAAAAATGGCAAAAGACAATTTAGGCAGCTTTTTGCATGTTATAGTGCTTGATTGGAATATTTTTTGAACTTAGTTATTAGATGGGTATGACATAAAGGTTTTCATTCAAATTTATTTTTTTTAGGTCCTATTTCATGCCTGTGTCCAAGCTTGACATTGTTTCTTCTTGTAAAAAATGTTCGAAATGTTTATTCTTTCATATCCAAATTCTAAAGTAGCATATTATGGAAAAAAGCATTTACAATGATGTGGCATTATAAGGAAATCCGAATATAAATTATTTATTGAATATTGTTTTGTTTTTGTTTTTCAGACCAAATAGGTAATTAAAACGAAAAATGCCTCCAAAGAAGAAAAGAATAGATGACATTGACTGGAAATCACATTGTGCAGCCAAAAATCCATCCAAAGAAGACAGAAACGATGTAAAATGCATATTACATTTTACCGAATCCAAAGAACATCTAATAGATCTTCGCTCCCATCGGCTGAAACCTGGAAAAAACCACTCGAAGCAGCTAAAATACGCAATGACAAAAGAGCTTCGGAAATCGCTGGATCCTTTCAATCTGAAGGAGACTTTCCTGACATTGAATACCATAACAGGTGTAAAAGAGTGTATACACACAGTGGAACTTAGGAAAGATTATCAAAAAAAGAAACGTACTTTCACTGATCTTTGATTTAAGTGATTTCTAAGAATGTTGCCCGATACATGTCTACTAATCTTTGAAACTTTGAAACTGACATTTAAAATTGCAGTCTGCACACCATACTCGTAGCTCGGTACTTCCATATTCATATGAGTTCTTGATTTCTGCATTTAAATTTTTTTTTTACTTTCCCAACTGGAAAATATTTGTAAAAATCAAAATGACAAAGTACATGATAAGGTAAAAAATTTTTTGTGAGGTGTCACTACCACACTATTAAAGTTGAAAATATTTTTACTTTTGTAGGCTGCACAAAGAAACTTTGGAAAAAGCATTGAAGGAACTAACAGAGGAACCCTTATCTTCAAGTGGTACCTCATCTATACGTACGAGTTCAAGAGATTCTTCTCGCAGAACGGTTTTACCAAAGAAAAGCCTAGCAGTTGTAAGCAGATTCGAACTGATGAAACTATACGAAAAATTGCAACAAAGAAAAACGATTCGAAAGTTTTGTCTGTTACCACAGACGAGCTGATAGCTAAGGAAGCCTGTTATCATTTTATATGTCAAAGAAGCTATACACGTCAGGATAAAGTGAAAAAGAAGACCAAAACACAAAATTAACCCGGAAGAGACAAAAAAGAACAAGATGAAACAGGACAAAACAAGACCAGAAAATGGGCAAACCGAACCCGAACAAAACAAACCAGGACACTCCAACCTATCGCAGGTCATTAAATTTTTAGTTGAACTATACGAAAAACCTGACATCGTCCCGCTTTCAACGTTACAAAGTTTTGCTTTCAGCAAATTCAGAAAAAAGGAACCTGAAACAAAACATTGAAAATAAAACGAGAAATTTCAAATTCGTCAATTATGCTCAGGCGCATTTGGTTTACCTCGTAACGTTAAAGATCGAGGCATGGTGTTAAAATGGTACGATGCAAATCGAAGAATGAACCCTATCGAAGGAACTGGAAATACGAGATGTCTTGGCCACATAGGATTGATGAACTCGAAATGTCGAATTTCGTAAACCCTACAAACCTGGATTTGTTTTTACCTACCTTGCTTAAGGAAGGAGAGACAGAAAAAAGTCGTGTCTTGCGGTTAAAGTAATCATTTGGACAAGATCTAACCTATGTAGGTATATGGCTTCTTCAATATTGCGTTTAGTAGCTTTTGATATTAAGTTCATAATAAGTTCAAAACTATAAAAAACTTAGGAACAGTTTGAATTACACTTATTCGTAGCGCTGATTTTTTTGTACTAACTTTTTATTCATGGTTTTTCAAGTTTTTTTTAGTTACCATGTGAGCTGCATATCTAACTACGGTTCCTCAACTATAAAGAAAGATATTATTATCTTTATTAAGGTTCTGAACGAATAACGTGTCGAAACCTAACTGTAAGTTAGTACCTTTTTAAAATATGTGGTTTTTTAGTTAACCTGGAAATTAGAAAATATTTAAAATTATTGTTATAGTTCATAAAAAAACCAAATTGACCCCAAAGAGCGTTCTACTCCCATGCCAAATCAAAGATCTTTGCAACAGCTGAAAACTGATGACAACAATGAACAAACTTGGGCATGGGGTATCGTACTCAGTCCTTGAAGAAATATTTAGACGTGGCTTACCAGAAGACAGAACATGGCAACACACACAACGTAATACTTCCTGAAAATTCAGTCCACGCCCACACTCTCTTACATCAATGTACCAGGGCTTTTTATAGCCCTCCTAAAACATGTTTAGGCCTCCTAAACTTGCCCAAATCATTCTATTTTTCAAGATACTTAGTCTTATAGCCTTCCTAGATTGCTTTAGGTGGCTTTTCGCAGCCCATCTGGTGGTTTATTCCTGGAAAGGTCTGGAAATAAATCTACTGATTTTAAACCTTTTTATTTAATTTATGTAGACCATGAACGACCCACAAAGTAACTTCTATAGTTATTCAACCAACTTGGGCCGTCGACAACAACATAATTGACATTAACGATGGATAATTTGGGCCTCCATCACCTGTTAAAAAAAAAGAAAAGGAGGTAAGTATCCGTAACATTAAAAAAAAATTTAATGAATGTTGATTAGATCATTGTGATTCATTAAAGCGTAGGGCCAAAAGTTTACTTCCATGTTGAAACTGGACTTGAACTGTATTTCATTAAACTTATTTCTGGGTTTTCACTTTTTAGGTCCTTCAAAAGCTACCAACCGGATCTTTCTGACTATGTAAACGCGAAAAAGATTGGATTCAAGAAAATATCATCTCGAGAGGAAAGTTTTGCTCGCCATATACTTTTCACCGATCAGAGCTTTTTGTACAACATGTGAGTCATTTTGAGGAAAGATGGAAATATCCCGCATATTCCAAGCTGGACTGGCTTCTATATTGACTTAAATCATTATTTGACAGTCACGTAAAGCAACATTGGCTACCTGGACTACCTTGATGAAATGTTCACAATTTATTACATGATAGAAAGATCACTCCGCATCAAAGATCAATTGCAACTGAAGCCAATCGTCTATGTATATGATCAAGCTATATACACGAAAATACACCAGATCAAGTGCAAGGAGGCAGAAAAATTCAATTTATATTCCTGATGATGGGTACTTTTCATATCATACTGACCTTCTCTGCAGTCATTGCGTCTCGGTTTAAGGATGCTGGTTTGCAGAATATTTTAATCCAGAGCAATGCAGCGGCTGAAGAATCAGTAGATACAATGTTTAGTGCAACAAAGGCTTATAAGAGCGTAATTAGAGTTATCATATCATACACAAGGCCATGTCAAGAATTCCACTGAAATATTTTCTTTTCTATGTTATATGTTAATTTACTCTTTGTATAGAGCAGTCGTTATCAGCATTATCACATGGAAACTTTATAAGAGAAAACTGTGAAAAAGTCTCAAAATTTTGTACTTTTTAATCAAATTTGGTATATTTTTATGTTATACATGATCCTCGGAATTTTTTCAATTATTTATTTAAATTTCAAAAATTTCAATTAATTTTATAGCCAATGTGAAAATTTGAAAAGATTTGAAGAATTTTGTAAAAAGTTTTCACAAAAATAAATATATCAGGTATTTTAGATTTTCTTAAAGATTTTGATGTCCAGCCTACACCATAACCTAAAAAACTCATTATGTCGGGTCAAAAGCCACCGATTTGTACAACGGGACCCACTTTCCATTAAAATATATATCCCAAGGATGCTAAAAATCATATCAAAGTTTACCCCCCACTCCCCTGTTTGAGTCTAAATACGTAAATTTTGGGACCTAGCTCATGGGCTAACAGTCAATTATGTTTTTGCCTTATTTTAATGAATTTATGAAATTTATAGACAGATATTGGTAAATTGGTGTCAAATGTCGCAGCAAGTTTTTCCATTAAAAAAAAAAAAAAAAAAACAAGTATACATACGCCACTTAAAGAAATAACACGAATATGGCGATTTTTTATTAAACTACAATTCTTTCAAAATTTAACGATAGAAACAATGGCTTTTGAAGAATCCATCCAGACCCACTTTAAGCCTAACTGTTTCAGAAAAACAGCTGTTTTTTTAACACAAAGCAATGTTTTCTAATCAATAAATTTATTGAAAACTAGACATATTGTCAAGAATATATCATAAAAATTGAGAACCAGGCATATTGTAAAGGATATATCCTACATAAATTTGATAGAGAACCAGGCATAGAAATGTTTGAATAATAATCAAAACTAATTTACTTAGTTATGCCCAAACCACTTTTATGAGAGCTTTCATGAGGTTAGTTGAATTTATATAAAATAATCAAATTCATATCCAATTAGTTTCACCATCATCATCATCAAAAAGAGGTGGGGGACTTCGGTTAAATGCAGATACTTTGCTGAGAGAAGCATTCTAAAAGTGTAAATAAAAATATATATAAGAACAGGCAGAAAAAGGATATAAGTACCAACTAACCCAGGAAAAAGTTCTGTTGATACCATGATGTAGTAAAGTACCTAGCTTTAGTTTCAGAAAATATATATTTTTCTTGATAATCTCTGTCGCAGAGTCAACATTAGATTTTTGAGTTTTTCAATTGGAATATTAAGATCAATAATAATTACGGCGTTTCTTCCAAAATTTCTATTTTAATTGGAAACAAAAACCTGAAAATTATATCACTCAACGCTATAAATTGCATTAATTAAATTTTACTCTCCCCCAAAAATATTCTTTGACGGAAACGACAACACTTCTTTAGCGTTTATTCTATAACCCTTCGAAGTGAATCTCATTAAAAATATATCGAAAGTATATACTTTGATATTAACATGTTAACTTTGTTAACATGAATTACGTCTTAAAACACAGATATTGTTGATTCTCCATCGTAAATGTTTATTGTTTTCCGTTCCAGCGTTCTCGTTGGAAACATTGCCAAGATCTGTGCGTGGAGAGTTAAATAAACGCATTATATTAATTAATTTTGAGAGACGACTTTCTCAGTAAATTTTTATCTATTCGCACTCTTCTCCACTTGCAAGTTGTGACATTGACAAGTGTTTTATGCTCATACAGCGACGGACGATTATTGACAAGTGTTTTATGTTCATACAGCGACGGACGATTATTGAGTTAAAACGAAAAAGCAAATGTTTTAAAAAATATTAATTGAGCACAATTAAATTCAAATTGTTAACATTAATTAACATCAATTGACATTATTAACATAAGTCAGTAGAAACTCTTGGTTTATTTCAGTTTATGAAAACTTTTTAAATTACATGGCATTGCCATTCATTCAAATTAATTCATTTAAAAAATGCAAAAAATTGGTTTGCCATTTTTTTTTCCCCATTGTTTTCTCGAAACAAGCAGAATTTTATATTCTAATATTTTTCTACTTGATTTAGAAAATAAAGCTAGGAAATCATTTGTGTTATGCACTATTACAAAATTTAATCGCTGTCTATTATATTTCGCAATTAATAGAGTATAATGGACTGCACAAAATTTAATCATTGTCCATTACATTTTACAATAAATAACTTTTTTTGTTGATCCTACTAAAAACTACAAATTTATTTTGTACATTGGCTGAAGGAGCAGATCGTCTCTCGAAGAGTTTCCAGAATAAATAACCATGTTTTTAAACTATTATTTACTTGTAAAAATGATTGAGAAGAAAAAATAAAATATAATTCAAAAAAGTAGCAAACGCGTTTCGATAAAATTTCAAAAAGTGTGTTTTTAAGTCTAAAACGATCGTGTTAAGGGGACTGGGCCCAATAACATTTTCAATGCCCAATTTATCAGTTAAAATTTTTCCTAAAATGGACAGAAAATTCCAACGAATAGGAATGTAACTTTTGAGAAATCTCAAAAAACACAGATATTTGCTGTTTCCAGGTAATAAATTGGGTACAGGCGGCACCCAGACAAAAATTTTCGGCAGGAAACTATTTATTTAAAAAAAAATTCAAAAAGAGCTATTTTTGTTACAAGATATTACCTTATTTGAGGCGAGCACCCAGAAATAAGAGGTTTTAATAGGTGATCATATGGGCCAAAATAAGCTTTTTTGCTACCCTAGCCTTCATGCATAATTTCAAAACAAAATAAAAAACCGTTTAAAAAAAAAAAAAAAAAAAAAAAAAAATAAGTTCAAAAAATGGCTATATTTGGAACCAGTACCAAAGAATTATTTTTGACAGGTGATGACCATATGGGTCAGAAAAAGCATTTGATGGTCCTTCAGCTTCGTGCAAAATTCAGAAAAATTTCGTTTTTGAGAAAATTTCAAAAACGTTGTTTTGGTCAAAAAATTGACCATACTTGGGTTTAGTTCCAAAAATAAAAGTTTTTGACAGGTGGCCACATGCAAAATTTCAAAAAATAAAAAAAAATTATTAGAACTGGGCCCAGTACCAAAAAAAAATTTTTTGGCAGGTATGGGTCAAAACAAGTCATGGTCCTCTAACTTCATGCAAAATGTCAAAAAAATTAAAGAATGGCTTGAGGCCTAAAAGACCATATTTGCACATGATTCTTTTCAAAAATGTAAATCTCTCAGTGCCGTTGCATTATGGCCTTATGACTTCACGCAAAATTTCAGAAAATAATGAACGAATTTTTAGAATAATGTCCGGATGGACGGACATAAGCAATGAGAGAGAGAGAAAATGACGGGAACCAACAAATTGCAGAGACAATATTTTCAGATGGGCCCACGTGGCAGGTCTTGGAGTACTTAGAATGCCCATTTGCGTCTACGAAATTCGCTCAACCAAACAACCCGACCGATTTGAGCTAGCGTTGCATTACGCAATGAGTT
>JAUZNK010001351.1:0-28112 GCA_035046665.1 Euphysa ruthae
AATGCTCAGTGATCAACACCATTATGTTATTACAATAATATAAAATATTGTAGAAACAAAAAAAAATAATAGGTTGCCCTGTATTAAGTCAGTTATACTACAAATCGTTCTTAAAAAATTAATTCAGCTCCTATTTTGCAAAATGCAAGAGGGAAAATAAACTTGTAGTTTATCAGCCAAGAACCATCTTCAAATACAAACTTAGTTTGAAGGAACGCTTTGTATGGATTTAGAATCTGCCACAAAATTAAGTAACCTGCACTTCCATGAAATTATTGAACAAATAAACGATGGCATTTGCACATCTGATAGATTATTTATTATATCCAACAAGTCCAATACAAATGAGATTTTAACTAATTTTACTTAACTGTCTATAAAATCCTAACTTATACTTTTCATTCATACTTTTATATATTTATGTAACTGAGTTTTTTTAAAACAAATTCTGTATTTTCCAAAATTTATTTATTTGCGAGACAATTTTTATCCGTAGCAACACTAATTCTAAAATTAAACCACAAAATCACATATCACGATAATCAATTAGGTTGAGTTATTATTGGTTAATCAACAGAAGGGAGTTCAAAATATTATTTTTGGAATATTTTTGTCATATATTCTAAAAAAAAAAAATACCCCCTAACTCCAATAATTAGAATGTGAGTAATTTATTCTTTTTTGATCTTTCTGTTTTTCAATACTATTATTTCAAACCTGTGAGCCCTTCTATAACAAATTAGTTAAATCAGAAAAATTATTTGTTGGCCTCACGCTAAAAATAATCGAATAATCGAATGGAAGAAAAAAGCAAATGGAAAAAAAAGCTCCTTTTTTCAAAAAAAAGAATGAAACTTACGTGGAAGGTCCCTAACATTATTCTACGAATCAATTAACACAAAAGACTATTTGGAAATAATAAACTAGTGAGCAAATTAATGAAAGAAGCTTACCTGGGAAGGACCCTAACAATATTTTCAGAATTAATTAACAAAAAAGACTGTTGGAAATAGCAAAATAGCCTTTAATTAGTCTCTTTTGTTGTAGCTTTTGAAATATAATCATTTTTAGACACCTTAGGAATTTATTAATTTCAATATATGCTTTTTATTGAAATTAAAAAATTTACTGAAAGAAAATAATCTGTTACGACTTCACTCCTGAAAAATATATAAAAACTGTTTTTTGTTTTTGTTTTTTTTTTTTTTTTTTAACTAATAAAAACTCTTTTTATGTAAATTTTTCTAAAAAAAGGGCTGAAAATATTAAATATATAAGCAACAGAAAGACATAAAATAATGACAGTCACATTTACTAAATATTTCATAAGGAAATTGAACACAATTAAATTTGATAAAATAAGTTCAAAATGTTAAATTTCATTACAAAAAAGGGCTTAGAAAAATGTTCTGATAATTTTGAAAGTTTATAATAACAATCAAGATGCTTCCATTTACTTCAGTGTATAGCTTGATACTTCTATAGAAAAGTATTAAAACTGTTTCACAATAGGAGAAATCATATATTTAATTACTGACATCGAAACACTGTCAAAAAGAGTATTTGAAAAGGAGTGTAAAAAAAGCCCATGCAACAAAAAATATTTTGTAGTTCTGTTTCTTAGTTAAATTTTACAAAGTTGATTAATTGTGTCAGAAAATAACTTATTACAAGAAAAAGCTTATTCAGATAAATAGATGAAATTTCAGAAACGTCTTAAGAGACGTCTTAAGAGACGTCTTAAGAGAAAGCTCTAAAACGTAAGTTTAAGAGCTGAATAATTGGTTATAATGCATGATTTTTTTTAAAAAAGCAGCAGTATTTGTCTGAGTACACTTTGACAAATAAGCATGCAGGTGAAAATGATTTTCTAAAATTTTATAAAAAATAGCAATTTGAATAAAAAGTGGGTGCTTACCCTCTGAGCAAAGAATGCAATCACTCTTTTTAGTTTGTTTTGGAATTGGTTGAAATGTCCCAACATCACAAAAGGTGGGTGAGGATGATTGTGGTGGACAGTAACCTCCTGGAGGACAAGGAACTCCTTGGGAACTTTTTGAACCTTTTGGGCAGTAAAAACCTTCTTTGCAAGACCCTGAAACAGCTGTTAATCCTTCACTGTTACAAAAAAAGCCTTCAGTGCATAATGCACAATCTTCAGCACGCTTTAAACCTAAATCAAAAGTTCAGTAAGGTAGATAATCAAAAAATGATCTCATGAATGATGAAATAGAAATGTACAAATGAAAAATCTGTATAGAATACCTTCTAAAATTTTCTTTGTTGTTTTGTTATTTAGAAACAAGACGTGCCCTCAGGTGTATCTATACGAACATAGTAGTTACAGTAAATCTTGTAAACTTTATGTTAAGTCATATTGGGAACAAATTTTTAAAGTAAAAGAAACACAGCATTTAAATGAAAAAGTTAACATTAATTTAATCTTAGGAACATGCAAAATTTAACACTTGAAATGGTATTTTGCAAATAAGTAGAAAAATCAGTTAAAAATTATTGGAAAAGCTTCTATTTCTTCCAATTTAATTTTTACCTATTTTATCATAATATGTAAAATTTATCAATTAACAATTACCTATCCTTGTGCTGAACCTACCCTTTTCACAGGGTATTGGCTCACCACAATTCACAGGACAATAATGACCAGGTGGACACACATTTGCATCCTCTCCTTGGTATGGTTTAGATGAAGATGCACCCCTTCTTCAAAAATACCCTTCATCGCATACACCATTTTGTTCTAATAACCCTAAACAAAAGATATAATTTTAAACAGATAAATATGGAATTCTAGTTTTAAAAATATTAGCAAAATTAGGTCATAACAAATCACATGTAAAAAAGTAACATCACTGCAAATCTATGAACATCAATACTTAATTCCACAGAGGTAATATACTGTGATTTTGACTTGTAGTTTCAATCAAAATTTATTAACTTTATTTGAACTACATTTCAGCACTTTGACTTAAAATTTGGGCCAGTAAATTGTTAGAATATCCCCAGACTGATTAAGAGGGTTTTGAAGGAATATTTATTAACCACAATACTACTAATCACAGAAGGAAAAAAAAAAAAAAAATTCATATAGCTTGGATATTGGAATAAAAATCTCAACCTTTCTAGGCAGGCAGTCGTACTTCAAGTCAAAAATTAACTTTTTTTTACCAAGGTTAACAGATATAAAATGTAAATTAATTTGGTCAAAGACCCCAAATCCGTAAAAATCTTAGAAGAATTTGTTTTAAAGGGTTAATATGATTAAATATATGATAACAGCAGTTTCTGACCGATTCAACCTTTTAACAAATTTGAGGAAAATCTTTATAATAACAGAGTTTTTAAAAAGGTAGCTATACTTTAAATTGAAGAAATAAAAATAAAAAGATTTTCTAAGATTAATAATTTTCCTCAGTATCAGCATCACTGCCTGCTTGTGCGACTTCGCCTTGAAAAAACCAGCCTTCGCTGTAAAACATAGTTTAGCGTGTTCACATGACTAATGTTTTCATGAAGTGTTGGAGCATAGTTTGTACAACTGGATCTTCTTTATAACGATAATTTACTTATGGTAATATACCTAGATAGCTCAGTCGGTAGAGTATCTGACCCATGAGTTCAAATATGGGTATCACCAACTCAGCGTATCAGTAGCATTTCAGTGCGATAAGTTTGGAGTTTTAACTCAACTTTAGCTTCCTGTCTAGTAATGGCTTCAAGCCTTGCAGGAAGCAACTTATTTATAAAAAAAAAAAAAACTAGGTCCTTTTATCACGTGGCCACACACTAGGAGACAAACACTAAAATGGTATTTGCCATGCTCCACCAAAAAAATAAATTTAAAGATATAATAAAAGAAATAATTTGACAGTAAAACAAATAAGTAAATAATGAATAATAAATGCAAAAATTAGTTGTGTGAGTTGCAAAAAATATTTACCATATAGTTATATTAAAGCACTTGATAAAAAAGAAAGTCAACAAAATATCATTATTTCTCTCACTTAATCTTTAGTTGTACAAGGAATTTTATCAATATTAAACATCTACTACAGCTATTCCTCAAATACATAACGGCTGTACAATAATCTCAAGCTACAACCTCCATCTGAAGTGCAGGGAAAACAGAGCATTTTACCAAATATCAAAATGACAAACTTAATGAAAAACGGAAAAAAAAAAAAACTGAAAAATCAATTGTTACACTTTGCCCCAATAATAAAAGGGATTATTAATAATATTATTATTATAATGATATTATTATTATATTATTATTATATTATTATTATTATTATTATAATGATATTATTGAAAATGAAAATGAAAGTTAACTCGATGAATTCACTGAGTATAACAAAGAAATCAATGAACTATGATAAATATTAATTCTATGAACAAGTTTTATATTCACCAATCTAATTTTTTTATACTAATATATTGATTGCAAATTGAACACATAGAAATATTCATATCGGAAACGCTATTTGTAATATGCTAAGCAAAGCAAGCCAGTCATGCTAAAAAAAAATCTGTCAGTGCAAAATAATGTATTTGAAAACTATGATCTTTATTTCTTTTAATCAAAATCTTTCATGCAAACCTACAAAAAAACAAATACATTACGCCTATTATTATATTGGCAAAGGATTAAAGCTTTAATTGGCGTCCTTACTGGCGAGCCCCTAATTACCAGAGTTGCATCTATAACTACGCTGCTAGTGCAAAAACTTGCCAAAATTTAATACCTTTAGAACCCCTTTGATCACAAAACATCCCAGCTGAACACAAGGAGCACTCTATAGAAGATGATAATCCAGTTCTATTTGAAAATGTTCCTCTTGGACAAGCATTTATTGAAGCCATAAAAGATGTACCATTTGGACAAAAATGCCCCAGTGGACAAATAAATGTTTTAAAACTTAGCATTTCCTTTTGCTGGCAATAGTATCCTTGCATACAAGGATAACATTCCCCAAGTTTTTCCTGTGGTGAATATGTACCAACAGAACAAGGTTTTTTAATGCCATTAATACAATAATGCCCACGTGGACATACTCCCCCATAGCCTGTTTCTTGATCAATGTAGCATTTTCTATCCGTTAAAGATGTGAATAAACCTTTTGGTTCTGGTCTGTCCACTCCAAAGTCACACCAATGCCCTGGAAAACAATCACCAGTAGGAGTTGTTGAATTTATAAATTGACAATATTTTCCTTTAGGACATGGTTCACATTGGGTTATGTTTCTGTATCCTGTTTTTGTTCCGATGGTACCTCTAGGGCATGGTTTTAAGTCAATTCCAGTTTTTTCAGGGCAATAAAACCCTTTTTTACAAGGTCTCGCCACACCTGCAATTAAACAATATGAACCAGCAGGGCACACATCACATATAATCGCATGGGTACGGTTTGTCATTTGATCAGAAGGACATGGGATTTGTTCAGCAGTACCACCAGGGCAGTAAAAACCATAGTTACAGAATAAGTGCTTTGGTGATGGCTCTGATTGGCCTGGTGGGCAGAAAAATCTAAAAATAAAAAAAAACTAAACTAAATAATACACACATTTTCAAAATATATTAAATATTTATAATAATATTTGACCTAGAAAATAAAAATTATAGATTTAAGCAGGTGGAAAGATGAATCAAAGGATGGCTGTTATTTTAGTTAAACTAACAAAAGACTGATTCTCAAAAGTTAATAGAAACTTTAAAAGTAAACTAACTTTTTTATATTTCCAAAAATAAGCTACAATCCTAGTAAAAATACTTTGCCAAAATATATCATTATGGTCAAAATTTGCTCGTCTGAATTAGCATTGAAAGCCAATTTTCATGACCAACCATAGAGCCTGGGGGTATGTAAATCTCAGCTTAAGTCTTGTGGTGTCATTAGGGTTCGCTTTTTTTTTTAAACAATCTAAAGATATTTTGTTTCGGATTATAAGCTGAAATTTCAATTTTTAACTTGAAGTTATCAATTTGAAACCAATAAATTTTCAAAAAATCTAGGATCGTAACTTTCTTTCAACCTCCATGCACAATAATTTCAGAAAAAGTAAGCGAATATCAAAAGACAATCATATGGAAATAGGTAAATTTAATTTTTCTATGAATTTTGAAACATAATTGTAAAATTAGAACACTGAGAACCTCATATCAAAAAATAATTCTTAGTTCATATAACGGGTAAACATATTAACAGAAAAACCATGGACATGTATGAATAATCCAGCTGACTCTCCTAAAACGCTCTAAAATTTATTAAAGTTTGTAAAATTTTAAAAGGATTATGAATTTTTTAATCAGGAAAATTAATTAAATCTTGTTTCAGGAAATTTCCTTGTTAAGAAAGAACGAAATATATTTACCCTGGTTCACAACTTCCAGTTGTTTCATTTAACCCTTTCCCATAACAGTATCTACCCCCTGTGCAGTTAAAACAATCCTCAACACTCATTCCATGAGTGAGATTTCTAAATGTTCCAGGAGGACATAGTTTTGGGACATAGCTTCCAACCTCACAATATGTTCCTTCAGGGCATGAGTTTTGGTTAGGGACTGTTGAATTTGACAAACAATAATAGCCGGCCCAACAAAATCCAGTAGGTTGAATAGCATTTGTTTCTGCACAATACATTCCTCGGGTGCATTGCTTACAATCTTTCAGAGATTTTCCATATTTATTATTATTAAAAGTACCTATAGGACAGCGCAAAGGTTCAACAGTACCTATGGGGCAGTAAAAACCTTTTGGACATGGGCCTGCATTAGAAATATTAAATGTACCAATCGGACAAACTGATGAGCAAATTTCAAAACTTGTTACATTTGAATGAGGGATGCTGGTCTGTTCTGGTTTAAATCCTTTAGCACCACTACGACAGTAATAACCTAGAAATTTTAAGGTAAAATTAAATTATTATAGGGAATTTTTATTTCAATGGGCTGTTATAACAAATAGAGTATGAGTAAACAAGACTTAGAAATAAGGAGCAGCATAAAGTCGAAAAATTCATCATCATATTTTTAAAATAAAATTTGAAATGATATATTAAGCACATTCCAGAACATTTATTAAGTGAGGGCCATTACAATATATTTGAAAAGCATAAAATAATCTTAGTGAAACCAACTGTCAACTCCTTTGATCAACTCTCCCCTAAAATCAAATTTTCATCTGAACCAAGTTTGTAAGATTGTTTCTAAATCAGCAGAAGAAGATTGGGACCATGCTAAGTAAAGATGAATGCAAAAAGATAAAAATGAGAGATTTCAGAAAAAGATAATGAATGTATCACAACAAAAACTTGAAAAAAATAGATTTTTGCTTCACTAGATTTTTTTAGAAAATAGAAATTATTGTGAAAAACTGTAATTTACCATTTTTTTTTTTTTTTGCGATTTGAAATGTAACTTCATGCAAAAAATTCAAACAAGCTCTCTGTGAATAATAGTCCATGGACTTTCTTAAATCAAATACAACATGATAATGGAATATTCTTCCAATTTTATCATAATTAAAACTCTAAAATCAGAAAAAAACAAGGTCTTATTCCATTAAAGATCAAACTAAATAAATTGTGTTATAACCAAAATGGAAATACTAAGTATAAAATCGCAATCGCCTTCAATATAAAGGTCAAGTGTTTACTTTCAAATGCTAGTTATTTCTTTTTTTCACATCAATTTAATGTTAAAAATTATACAAAAAATAGCAAAAAAACAGAAAAAAATTACAGTATTAAGCAGCAATGCAAATATATTTTACTCTGGCCAATGTCATTCCAAAATCCATCGACATTGAGGTCGAGCAAAACGTTACACATTTAAAATATATCTTTGTATGATGTGTGCTTTTTATAGCTCCTCTCTAAAGGCCTGCAGACGTGCACGTGTACTATCACACCTTATATGCCAAGACCTAGTGTCAGTTGTAAGTGAAATTTCAAGTGTTTGGTGCCTTATTCATACATTTGTTTGTTTGTCAATTTGCTGGCTCATTTTTTTTATCTGTTTATAATTTTCTTTATCAAATTATTTGAAGAAGGAAAGTTTTCATTAGGTCAATTTTGTGTAAATGAGTCACAATACAGAAAAAAATTAAACACCTATGAATTTTTATGAAAACCTACTTTACAGATTTTTTGGATCCTCCACTAAGCTGAGGGGATCCTATGAATCCATTTGTTAATGTTTCCTATAACTTACTTTTTTGCTGTAACGGCTAATTATTTTTTTCTGATTTTTTATTTTTTTTAATTCTTGGATTATAAAGTGTAGAGAAGTTTTAAACTATCAAACAAACTCTTATTTTTGGAAACTGGACCCTGAAAAATTCCTACAGGGATTACGGATGATAAGGGGGATATGGGGATTTTAGGCCTAAAATCGAACTTTTTTGAAGACCATACATTAAATGTTTCTGAAATTTGTGTAAAGTTAAAAAACCATAAAGGGTTTCTTTTGACCTACATAGCCATGAGTCAAATTATTTTGTTTTTATTTTTTTCAGTACTAGCCTAATATTTTTCTACTAAATAAAGTACATTTAAAATTTAAAATTTCTAACAGATACAGTAATAAAAAAAAACCCTGAAAATAATATACATAATAAATGAAATTAAAAAGCAATACAGATCTGAACCACACAGCCAAAATAAATAAGTAATTAACATACAAAATTAAAACTGTGAAATGTAGCATCTAAATCGCATCTCAGTTAAAATGAAATGGGATTTTATAAACCAAATGTCCCCTTTCGTCAGTTCAAAAAATAATTTCATAAAAACAGAAATATTTAATTATGAATGAACAAAAAATTCACTAGTAAGTCAAAGGTGGTTCCTCCATACCTCTGGTAAAGTAAAATGAGGAGAGTTGAAAATCTTTAAACACCCCTGTCAAGTACTAAAAACAGGTACAAAAATGACCATTTAAAACACTATGTAACTACAATTGATATGCTAAAACTTTCAAGCTTATATCTTTAATGAATTATCTATAATTTAATAAAACCAAATATAATAATTACCTTCCGAGCATTTAGCAGAAAAAGAAGTCAAAGCTTCACTATCACAGTAATATCCCCCAGGACATGGCAGACAATCTTCTACTACTTGCAATCCTGTATTGTTACTGTAAGTACCAATAGGACATTTAAATTCATCACCGTATTGGGTTTTTTTAGGACAGTACATACCAGAAGGACATGTGAAGTTGCTATAATCGCTGATTGGTCCATTCATGGAATCACAATAGTAACCTGACGGACATTCCTAAATACAACAGGATATCAAATAGTTTATTATGATGATTTCATTATTTTTCGAAAATAAAGCTGCTAATACATTTATGTTATGCTCCTAAAAATTTTTATATTTACAAATTATGTCATGTCAATTAGCACATGCTTTGCCTAACTCTAATTATAAAATCAAGGACAAATATAACGAAGTCTTCATTTCAGCAACATATAGTGTTTTTTCAAACTTATTCATAGATTTTCATAGTATTTGTACAAAAATAAGTAACAATAATACCGTAAGGTACAAAATTTATGACAATTACTCAAATTCTTCAATAGTTTGAATTAACGTTGTTCGTAGGATGAAAAAAATATTTTTTGTAATATTTAAACCACTCAATTGGAAAAATAAAATACTGCATGCAAGAGTGCACAGATTGATTTCACTCTAAATGAGTAAATTATGGGAAGGCATGTAATAGATTGTATGTTTCAAATCATTTTTAGCCTTAACACTTAACACTAGTTTTGTCAAAAAAAATTTTACAAACAATAAATGTACACATGCACGTACACACATTTATTTTTGCCTTCAAAAATTTAAAAAAATTTAGAAAAAAAATTTATATTATGCTATTACCCCTCAAAATAAACTAGAGCATATTTACTTTCTAATTGTCATATTGCAAACATAGTAATTAATGGTTGATAACTTCTTAAACTATGTTGATTCATTTTCAAAACTCAAAAAGAAAAAAAAAAAAACATAAAAATCAAATATTAATCACCAAAATGCTCGAAAAAAATTTGATTTCATAATTGTACCTTGCAGTCATCTTGCATCATTTCATCTTGGTAAAAACCAGATTTGCATGGCAGTTGTTTCTTTGCACCAGATATGCAAAAATGACCTGATTTACATTTATATTTCAAGGGGTTTGTTCTTTTCTGTCCAAAGGGACAATAATATCCAGACATACATTTTCCAGTGGGCAAGACGTTACCATAACCTTCGCAGTAACTACCCTCAATACAATCTGTACAGTTAGTTGCATATCTATTCCCTGTGTAATTAGAATAAGTTCCTGGTGGACATAAAATAATACTTGACCCATTACCAGGACAAAAAGCACCTTTAGGACATATATTCCCTGTAGAACCTTCTTCAGGTTCCGATGTTATTGCTCCTAAAAGACAGTAATATCCAGGGGAACAGTAACCAACAGGTTCATATAAACCTTTATTAGGATAATATTTCCCACTATCACATAGCCTTGGTGTTGAAGATCCTTGAGGACAATAACTACCATATGGACATATACTCCCTTGAGAATTTACTGACGGTCTTCCACTAGTAGCACCTTTAGAGCAGTAATACCCACTCTTGCATTTACCAGCAACATATGTAGCAGCTATTAAACAAAATAAAATATAATAGGATTAGTGTAAGTAATGGCAACATAAAACTTAAATCATTGTATGTATTCTTGAATCATTCGAAAAAAACTCATTATACAAAAAATAGTCATTTTAATTTTATAACTTTACGATTCGATAGAATTTAGAGATACTTGGATTCCATTTTAGTCCTAAATCACTTTAGCAAGACCAATAATACTAGATATGTAACATCTTACATCTTCCAAAACAGGACCAACTGAATAAGTAGGAAAAGTTAAGGCTGAGTTGCATAATCAAATGGCAAAGAAAGGTTGTAGATCAGCAAAAAAAATAAAAAATAAATAAATAAAATTCTAACAGATATCCATTTCAAAGTCATAAAAAAAAAAGTTTATTCTTAAATTTTAGGCCAAAAAAATAGCAACCTGAAGTTTTGAATAAGTTGTCTTAATAACTCCATGTTAATTATTAAAATCCATTTAGAAGTTAATCATGCCTAGTATGGATCAAAAATAGAAATAGCTAAAAGGATCACAGCAGAAAAATTTCTATATAAGGTCAAGTTTTTATGTTGTCACCTAAAATAGTCCGAAATCCATTGTTTTTTTTAGCAGATCAGATATTTATATTGTGAATGCCAAACTATTTTTCAGACAGACTAAAACAAACTAAACACATTTTTCCAGAATACTTTAAATACATAATCTGTTAATTGTCCAGGTAAATTATTGAATGTACCAGGCTCACATGTAGTAGTAAAGTAGTAAAATTGGATCCTGAGTTCGCCCTTCAAATACTCCAATGTATATTGAATTTGTAATTTGGAGATCCTTCCTAGGAATAATATCCAGGATCACACTTTCTAAAATCTATTTTCTAAAATTAATTGATTGCCACAACTACAGTAATTGCCTGTTTTATTTTTAAAATCTACTTATATTCATAATTTATTTCATTTTCACAGTGATAAACTAGATCTGTTTAAATTAACATACCTTCCTTGTCACAGTAGAAACCAGGTGTACACTTTATACAATGTTCTCGAAGATATCTTCCTGTAATGTTGTTAAACGTACCAATAGGACATTTGTTTGTAAATGCTGATGTAGCATTTTCACTACACCAGTAGCCTGCTGGGCATTCTATAGGTAATTTACTTTTCAAGGGACAATAAAATCCTTTTGGACATTGAAAACACCTGGATTGTCCAGGCAAATTATTAAAAGTACCAGGCTCACATGGAGTAGTAACATAAGATCCCGACTTACAATAGGTTCCTGCTTCACATACTCCACCATACATTGAGTTTGTTGGTGTTTTAGTTGGAGATCTTTCTAAGCAATAATATCCAGGATCACACTTTCCCGAATGTGTTATTTGGTTTCCATGACTGCAGTAATGGCCTGATGGACATTTCAAACAATCACCTAAAGTTTTTAATAATCCAATGCCTTCAGGTACATATGAACCTACAGGGCGGGCAGTGCATTAGATGATCCCACCGGGCAGTAGTAGCCCCCTGTAGGGCAAGGTCCATATTCACATCCATCTAAAGGACATGGAAATTGCACTGGAGGATCAGCTTGCTTAGCATTAATTTTACACCAATGACCAGCTTGACATGAGCCAGTGTAGTTACCAATAACGTTTCCATCACAGTATTTTCCTCCTGGACATGGTGTGCAATCCTGAAGGCGTTTTAGTGTTTCTGATGCTCCGAAACTGCCAGGTGGGCATTGTATCTTACCCCCATTATTACTCAAAGAACTATTTCCTTCAAGACAGTAATAGCCTACAGGACAAAGCTCAGGTTTTTTTGGACTGTTGATACACAGGTAGCCAGGAGGACACACAGTACACTCACTTGAACCAGCACCTAGCGCATAAAATCCTAAAACATACATAGATAAGTGTCAAACCTTACTTTAATATCATAAACAGGAAAATAATTTTATTGAAGTAATAATGCATTTAAAGAGATTTTTTTAGGTTTCCACTTAAAAACTGAAAAAAATAACATTCTAGCTGACACAAAAAATGTTTTCCATAAGAATAAAAATTTGGTAGATTAGTCCAATTAGTCCCAAAATTAATAAAAAAAAAAAATTATATAACTCAAAAAAATTTAAAAACAGATTGTTTTATTAAATAAGTAAATTAAATAAGAAAATTTTATTTATTAAATTTTATAAAAAAACATTTAATATAATGCATTATGGCATGTATTATGTACTTCTGATTTACATCCTGAAAAGTGTATTTGATTTCATGTCAGCTGGTCATACATTTGTATATATAAGCTATACACAAATGTATGGTCATTATTATTAGTTGCTAATAACTGTATGTGAAATTCCAGAAACGGGCTGCATTTACTTTTTTTTTTAGATTTGGTGAAGGTATTTATGTAGGGTATTGATAGTTACTTCATATTGTAAACAATAAAGTGAAAGCGTAAGGTACATCATTCTGCTATAATAAAACGGAGGAGATATGCACACTTGGTTTAAGAATATTGATAATTTTCTGTTGCAGAGTGATTGGGACACATTATTCAGTATCTCTTGCCATCATCTAAAGCACTAGAAAAACTGTTAATATAATATTGTGCAAGACATCAATAAGTTCTGCACAAAAAAGCTTGCATGGCATTGATAACTGCTTCTAGCACACTTCCAGTATGGCATACACTGTCCATCGATGAAATTTTTAAAAGGGTCTGCGACTTATCCACCGTTTTATCCATATGGGAATTTTCCTTGGCATGAGAGTTTACTTGGCTTATTCCACTTCCACCAAAAACGAATTGCTTTTTACAAATAACGGATTTAGCAGTATGGGGATTGTCTTCTGGTTTCAGCCATTCTCTGGTTGTGTCTCTGTTCAAAAAATTTGCTCTAACTGAATCGGGTGATTTTAGATGGTGAACCGGGAGGGAAGTTCATAACACTAAATTTGGATGTCTACAAATAAATTTATTTGAGGTTTGCAAGAGTGCAAATAACCAGTCTTTGGAAGATATTGTGAATAGTACAAGAAAAATTATCCAAGAAAAATTACTACTTGCTAGAATGTTCATAATATCATAAGTTATCTAAGTACTGAATATACATCAGATAAAACACACAATGACAAAGTTGTGTAAGGTAGTTTGAATATTGTGAAAATAATCTAAAAGTTGCAAGAGAGTGGAAGATGAGTGAAAAAATTAGATGCCAATAAAGGGACAGGGTCCCGAATTTTTGCAAATGTTAAATTTGTGTGGAGGATGGTACCATATGTATGGTCCTAAATACTGTAGCAAGATTTATAGCATAGCAGAGGAATAAAAGCAATCATGCATTCCCACATTTATAGAAATAAGATGTATCCCTTTCCAATTTCTATATACAATTCTCCTTGAAATAACTGCATTATAAAAACAAAGCATACAATGTTTTAAGCATCTAGAGGCATTCGTTTGAACAGAAACCACTGTGATACACATTTTCAGTAACATAGAAGTGTACAAATATATTGACATTTTCACAAAATGTAATTTTAGGACACTGGCAAATTTTATGAAAATTTTATGATACCATTTTTCCAAATTTTAGGATTTTTAGAATTTCATGCCGCTTGGGAGATCTGACTTTAAATTTAGAAAGCTATAAAGATTAATAAAAAAAATTTGCTTCTGTTTTAAATTTTATAACTTTATCTATTATCTATTAAAAGTAAAACTGCATATGGTGATAGAGTTTTGAGGTGACTTTGTCAGTCAGCAAAAATGGCAGACACATCTTTAAAATTGATCAGAGATTTTTTGAGAAAAATTTGATTTCATTGAGGAATGAACAAAAGGTAGTACTAGCCTGGACCAAACATTTATTACGTCTAACTGCAGACCACACATTTTCACGGAAGATATTACCTACTTTGTTAACTGTTAACTGTTACAAAGTTATTATTCAGGCATAAATCTAACTAAGTCATCATGTATATCTATGGGGTCATCATGACTTAAATTCTGACAGATTAATAATCAAAAAAAGGAATTAACCTCACCAAAAAAAATCGATAACCTAATTATCATTCATTTCACTCATAAAATTTCCAATGAAATCAAAATCTTGATGAAACAACACACATTATTTTATTATTGTACGAATATGATTTTTCATATCCGCGGGAACACCGGCATGAAACACCGGCATGATGTTATGTTTAAGTTTCCTTAAGAAGTGATATGTAATAAATATAAATATAATAAATCGTTATCAGAATAAAACTTTTTTTCTGAAAAAAATTTCATGATATTTCTTCAACCTTTACAGAAATTGCAATCTGAATTTTCTTAAAATTGCTTATTTTATTATATAAAATATATTTAAATATATATTTAAATTCGCCCATTGTTTTAAGATTTGCATTATCTATCAGCCGATTTGAATTAAAATTTTGATCATTATAATCAGATAATATTACTTACCATCGTTACAAAGTTCAGGCTCAATGTTCTTGCCTCTGCATACTCTACCTAAAGGACATAAGCCTCCATTTGTTGAATTATTTGGTGTAGGAGACTTATTTCCTCTCTTACACCAATAGCCTGGACTACAGTCACCTGTTGGCTTTGTGTTGTTGAGGCCTCTGCAGTATTGACCATCCAAACAAGATGTGCAATCGGTTACAGAAACTCCTCTGGTTCTGCCTCTGGAAAATATATAAAATATGTATTATTTCATCATAAAATCAAATTCAAACTTAAAAATATAAATATTTCTTGTAAATTAATATCTACACCCAAATTCCTATTATATTTTTTATGAAAAACCTCATAGATAAGGATAATAAATACTGAAATGCATTAATCTTATTATCTGTCCTATTTCAAATGCTCAGTGAAACAGTTAATTATATAGAAACTCATGGTTCTAGGAAAAAATCCTTCAAGAAAAATCTCCTTGGAAAAATTCCCTCGTAAAAAATCTCTCTAAGGAAAAAGTATCATTTGTAACATTGAAAGTTGAACCCAATAGCATAAATTTTGGAATCTTTCGTTTTTCGAGTAATTTTTTGTTTAAGAAAAAAATAAGTAATTTTTTATGAGAAGATATCAGTGAAATAAATGGCAGAATAAAAAATACCTTTTCCAGCAGCTTTTTTGCATAGTGATTTTTCCAAGTTTTTATTAGGGCACTTTATTCAGTGCAACTTTTTTCTAAAAGAATTTTTGTTCTGAGAAGGTTTTTCTATGAGAATATCTTTCAAAGAGAACTTTCTTCATGTTACTTAGATTCATAAAATGATGGCAGGTAAATTCTGACGTTCCCATGTGGACCAGAATTCACACAATCTATCTCTAAGCTGTGGTCAAACTTTTAATGTGTTTATAGTCTCTCATTTGTGAATAATAATAATATGTTCAGGTAGTTAACTAAAATAATGATCTCAAGTGATCTCAATATTTTTAATTGTGTTTTAATTATAAATCGAATGATACCTGAAAGTTCCTTCGGGACATGGTATTTCTCGAGTGGTGCCTGTTGGACAATAGAAGCCACTGCTGCAAAGTCGACCCCAATTAACACCTTCGATAGGTGTAGGATATTCTGCTCTTTCAATGCAATAGAATCCTTCTGAACATTCACCTAAAAATTGCACAATAAGATAAAACACTGTGTAACGAAGATCTATTGAAACAAAGCAAACCTAATTTTGGTATAGCATCATTTAATAAAATATAACAAATTTGTCACTACATTTTGCCGTATTTTGGAAAAAAAAAGTTCTGTTGATTTAAATTGTAGGTGCTATACCAAGAAATTTTGAAAAATACCTTTAATATTCTAAGAAGTAAACATATTTTGTTTCAAGCATGATAAAATTTTACCTATTTAGTGTTTTGGTTATTAGACCTGATCAAGTTTTCAAAGCAGTAACCACCAGCACGCTACAAAATTTACTGCACAGTTAGAAGTTGGAATTTGCTAATAAAATGTCACCGGTTTATATTTGTAATAATACAAACAAAAAATTCAGCTCAAGTTTTAGTTTTAAGTTTTTTAAATTTTAACTGTGCGAATTTTTCAATTAAATGAATACGTAAGAATTTTGGCACATGCTTTTGCTAAAATGAAGAGCAATTTGCCTACTTCTAACAGCTACACTTTTAGTTTAAATACCTGCTAAGTCTTACAAGAATAATTTTATTCTCGCAAAGTTATGCTGATCCTGGGTGACTTAATTTACTATCTAAAATATCTCACAAAAAATAGCAAGTATCCCTGGAGTATACACTGTGTATTTATTTAAAACAAACCTGTTGGAAGTCTTGACCCAGTAGAACAATATTTCCCAGGAGGGCATGGTAAACAATCCTCTAATGATGCTTTACGTGTAAAGTTATTATAAGTACCAGCTGGACATATCTTTTGAATTTCAGAACCTATAGGACAGTAGAATCCTGGCATGCAAGGACTTGGGGTACTCATACGTGACTGAAAGCAATAGTAGCCCGGTTCACATGGAAAACAATTGGGTTGAGCTTTATAAGGTTGATATGTACCAACTTCACATGGGAGTTGATCTTCTGAGCCTCTCATCGCATAATGGCCTGGGTCAGTTTCAACTTCAGTTGGGGAGGTAGCTCCCTTGGTACAATAATAGCCTGCATTACAAGGTCCTTCCGGAGATGGGCCACTCGCTTTCTGGCAGTAATAACCTGGGTCGCAAGTTCTGCAATCTTGATTGTTAGTTGCACCTGATGAATTTGAATACGTCCCAGGGGGACATGGTTCGCTCTTAAACTGACCAGATGTACAAAAACCACCAGCAGGACATAGACCACCAGTTATACCATCAAAAGGTGTACTAGTGTAAGCACCCTTGATACAAATATATCCTGGATCACATGGAGCTCGAGGAGTTGGTAAACCTTGCGCATCACAATACCTATAATGAAATACAGGAAATTAAACGTTTGATGCAACAATTGAAAATTCATAGATTTAAATTTTAAACACACAAAATAGCCTGAAATACAAACTTAAATAATGCTGAACTAAATAAATTCAAAATACTCTTTAATTGTTAGATAAAGCAACATGAATATACAATTGCAATGGTATGAAGCATCAGCTCTTATTTTTATAGATATTAACCATTACAAATATAATGCTATATAAATGCATATAAAATTTTCTTGAAATAAGGCAAGCACATATATAAAGAATTAAAGTTTTTTTGATAGATTAAGGCTTATAATTAACACAAATCATAGGATAACACATATTTTAACAGCAAATAAATATTACAAGTATTATTTTGAATTATTTGAATTATAACAAGCTCTACTCTTAATATGAACATATCAACATGATGCCAGTCTTATTTGACTGTTTTTTTTTTTTTTTTTCTTTTTAATAAAAATATTAAAATGGATACACCGGCTATATTAGCAATATAATTTCTGCAAATAGCAAGTGATATGTTGGAATAATTAAATAGAATAAGAATATGATCACTAGAAAACAATTATTTACCATCCAGGAGTACATTGTGTACAATTTTCTCGATAATTTAATTTTGTTCGATCACCAAAAGTACCAACAGGACAAGGGGATGGTGCCTTAGAATTTGGTGGGCAGTAAAACCCACGTTGGCATGTTCTTGGAGTTGCACTTCCTTTAGGACAAAAAAATCCAACAGGACACAACTTGCAATCTTCTTCTTTTTCAGTTCCTTCAATATTTGTATATTTTCCAGCAGGACATGGTACTTGTTTTGACCCGTGTGAGCCGATCAATTTATCCGATATTCCATCAGTGATATTTGTAGGGCAATAATAACCAGGGTCACACTTCTTTTTAGGTGTTACTGTTTTTTCTTCGCAATAGTATCCAGATGGGCAGGGTAAACATGAATTTATAGAAATGCCTGATGAATCAGAGTTAAATGTTCCAACAGGACATGGAATTTCCCTGGGAGTTTCTAAAATTATTCAGAATGATAAAACAAAATTTAAATACGCAGACAAATGCCAAATTATTTAGGTAGTATCCAATCACACCAATAGTTAAAATATCATCAGCTGGTATGCTAAAGTAATTACAGATGCACTGCAAACTATCCAAAAAAGTAGGGAATACAACTTGCAGACAAAATAATAGCCAAGATTAAAATACAGTAGAATTTCTTTCCTTTAAAATATGTATACAAGAATGTATTTTAAAATAATTCTTTTAAATTATATTAAAACATTTTAAATAGTTTAATATTTTGGTTTGAAATATATAAGGGTTATTATTTCACACCTTTAAAATTTTGAAAAAAATTTTTTTTGAGATCATTAGTTTAAAGCAGAAATTTTAAATCCAATCTCCAAATATGACAACTGAACCCTTCTAGGGCTCTTAGCAATAAAGTGAAACCTTAAATGGTAATAAAAAGGCTTTAATATTTTAGGGTAATAAAAAGTCAAAACTTTAACCAAAATAAAAATTTATATAAGTTCTACCTTTATAGTTTATACATTAGTAATAATAGCATTAATGATTATGCTTAATTATATAAGATACACCAGAGGATTTCAGTTATCAACGTGGGCCCTGTCGCAGGTATTCAATTTCAAAAATATTTATCATTATATATTGATATTTAGTTGATATAACCCTGAACATGATTTAAACCCACGATCTCTTATTGCTAGCCCAGTGTATATAGCCCGTTCGGCCACATTACCTTTAAACTAAAGAACAAGACGCCTTACGTTCTTCACAATAATGACCTTTAGCACAATCTTTAGCATCAGATTCTGTTTTAAGTCCTCTGCGACAATATCTACCTTCTGAGCATTTTTTATTCAATAGCATAACCTTTTCGCTTGTTGTCTCATTGTCACAAAAATGACCAACTTCACAGCTCTGAAAAGTAATATCAATGCATCTACGTTTTTCAATATATGAATCTTATTTTAAAAGAAATTGTATTTTATGATTTTTTTTTCCATTGGTATTATGAGTATTTATTTAAACATTAAAAATATTTATTATAAATTATTTATTATTATGAATATATTTTTCCACCTTTAATTTTTCAAATTGAATAAAACAAAGTTTAAAGGAAAAATCTATAAAAAAATAATTTGGGTCCAAAATGCCTTTTCAGCCTAGATTGTTAATCTTAAAGAAACTATGTATGAAATAGCATACTGCTATCTAAGAAAAGTAAGAGTTTTTCTTTTTTAAATACTCATACAAAATCAACTGCAACAAGAAAAAATGTATGGATTGAAAAAATATTTTTGGCTGTCCCCTCTACCTTTCAACTTCCACTTTAATATAAACAAGTGGGAGTTAACACTCAAGATATCATCAGACGGATGCAATGAACCTTTTGCTCACTTATATATTGATTATTTTAGCATAAAAACATTTTGAATGCATAATGCCAGCTAATAAAAAAATAAAAATCTACCTGACAAACTGATTGGCTTGCTTTAGAATATTTTCCAAGCCCACATTTTTCAGGTGTTATTGTAGCATTCAGACATTTATAACCAGCTATACAGTTCAAACAATCACTCTGAGAAAATGCAGGGCTACCAACAACAGATTTTGAAGTCTCATTATAACCAAGTGGCATATATGTACCAGCTGGGCATTCATAAGGATGCACAGTACCATTTTCACAAAAATGTCCCAAAGGACATTTCTTACAATCATCAACAAGAGATTTACCATATTCTGTATTGTAGGTTCCTTGAGGACAAGGAAATTGCTCTGCAAACATTGTATTTTTATCACAATAGTGCCCAGGAGGACATATTCCACTTGTACTGGCTTCACCTCCCAAACAATAGTATTTTGAAGGACATTCTGTACACTGAGAAATTTCATACAGGGATGAACTCTTTGAAAAAGTTCCAGATGGACAAGGATATTTTGTAGGGTTAGGTGTTCCTAAAAATTGTTATAAAACATCTAAAAATTAAAAATTGTTCTGGTTATTTATTTCTGTATATTTAATACAGTTTACGAAATTTATCTACAATTAAATAAATTTATAATATTACATTATATCTTTATAATACTTTAATATTAGTATTGCTTGTAAAAATCCTAACAAAATACAAAGTTGCATTGACTTGGCTCATTCACTTACATCGAGTTTATATTAAATAGAAACATAATTTTACAAATACTAAAAATAAACTTCAATGAGTACAGTAAAATATTTTAATATCTTGCTTACTTTAAATGCACTTTAACAAAGAATCTAAAACCTTTTGGGAGTGCAAAATCAATGAACGCAAAAACAAATAATTTTCCAAGTTATCATTACATTTATTACAAAATCATGTTGTATTTCTTTATAAAAATGCATGTAACTGGAGTAATAAAAGGGTGCAAATTGGAAATTTCTTCTTTCAAGGGCATCAATTTGAAAGGAGAGTTTGCCCAAGGCACTTCTAAAAATCAAATAAGAATTTGGGGTGTTAATAAGTATACCTTCTTAAAAAGATTGAAATTCCAGAAAAACATCGATTTCCTAAATAAGCATGGCTAGTTCTTTATTAATAATAATGGTTATTAGTTCTAGCAGACTACGGTATATTAGATTTTCTGTATGAAACTTAGCTCTTGCAATATGGTATATTTATTCCATGTTTATTTTATTTTTTATAATCTAAAACATTTTTAGTCATATCCTCGAATTTCTTAACTGTATTTGGGGAAAATGAAATTTGCTTTTGAAGGCGTTATTTATGGCTGAAAACTATTAATACCTCAAAAATCTTACTTTCAATGGTGCTCAGTCTTTCAAAGTCATCCTGAGATTAAAATAAAGCTTTGTAATTTTCTATATTATTGAAATTATAAATATTTTCATGAAGTAAGTATATTGCAATCAGAATTTTAAGTTCCTTAAAACATAATATATACTAAAAAATATTTTGACCTTCAAATTGATTGAAAAAATAATACTAACCTTTAGGACAATAATGCCCTTGTAAACAGTGTTGCCATGGCTTTGATGGAAAACCACTTCCCCATGTACAAAAATATGATTTTGGACATGTTAAACATTCTTCTGCAGATTTCAAATTGGTTTCATTTGTATAGGTTCCAGGTGGGCAAGGAAATTGGTGACTGACTATTGTCCCAAATGGACAATAATATCCAACTTGACATCCCAGCAAAGGCTTTGCGAGACCAGATTTTGGACATGATTTACCAGCATCACATAGTAAACACCCCAATTGATGCCCTACACCTTTTGATGGATTATACCTGCCAGGAGGGCAAGGTATAGGATACACGGTAGGTTCACCTTTACTACCATCAGGACAATAATGTCCCACAGGACATTCAATACATTCTTTCGCATCTGCAAGCCCAGTAATTGAAGAATATGTACCATTCGGACAGGCGTTTGATTTGGCTGACACTGTTCCCTCTGGGCAGTAATATCCTGCAGGACATTCTTTGTTGACAAGACTACTTGTGCCTGAAGGGCAATAGAAACCTTTTCTACAAGAAAAACATGATGATTGGGATTTTTGTTTTGCAATTTTGTTAAAAGTACCAGCCGGGCATGGAAATTCATCCCAATAACGAGTGCCCAATGGACAAAAATACCCTGCTTTGCATACAAAACTTTCGTAATGCACAACACCTGGTCCAGTACAATAATGACCAGAAGGACAATTTTGACATTCAGATGCATTAGCAGATAATTTTTCTCTGTTGTACGTGCCTCTAGGACAAGGGTAAAATGTTTTACCATCGCAGTATCCTCCTGGTTGGCATTTACCTAGAAAAAAAATTGAAAATTTAACTAAACTTTCAATATCTCTGAACAAATAATAACGCATTTCATGAAATATCTAAAACCACTTTTGGCAATGATTTTCTATATTATAACTTTTTGCAGAGGAAACAAGGTATAAAAGGCAATTTTTTTTGCATTTTTATCTTTTTTTATTATCACTCACCATTATCACACATTTGATTATGAGCTTCTGATTAAATCAAAAATATTCTGTTTAGAATTATTATTGAAAATCATTTTTTCCAGCATCAATCCTAGAAATTTCCATTGAAAACGTTAATTTCTAAAAATGGCTCAAAATCAGTGACTTTGAATATTATTTAGCTGATTGAATGTATTAGGTTGCTCTTTAGGTTACTCTTTGAGTTGTAAATGTGTCTAAAAACCTCCAGCAAAATTAAAAAGTAATACAACACAGGCTAAGAATTAAATGCATTATTTTAAAAGAAGTTAATTGTGAAAGATGAACATTATGCAAGATAATAAATTCTACAGCCTTTATATTATACCTTCAATTGGTGTGGCACTGCTAGATCCAGAAGCACAAACATACCCTGGAGAACACAGTGAACAATAAGACGAGCCTTTTAATGAGTAGGTACCAGAAACACAGATAGCAGGATCTAAAATATTTCAATATACACATAATGAGAAAAAAAAAATGGACAACACTTCTATCACATTTTATAAAATCTCCATTGTTACAAAAAAATATTGGTTATTATACAAAAAAAAAATCGTTTATAAAGGCGAAAAAATGACATGAAAAAATCATTCCCTATATTTGACAGGCAAATAATTTGGCAGAGAGGGAAAAAAATTGCTATGACTTATGTTGGTAAATATATAATACTACAATAAAAACTCACCAGTGGGATCAGAGCATTGAAAACCTGCTTCACATTCTGTGCATTCAGTTGAATTCCCCAATGAGTAAAATCCCCGTTTGCATTTAACCGGTGATGTGTTTGCTGAAGCACAGAATGACCCAGATGGACACAGCATGCATGTCTCTGAATTACCATGAGAATACTCACCAGGTTGGCAAGGAATTCTAAAATAAATAAATTGGTATTTTAATATGAATAAATTATTATATTAATCAATAATTATTGCTGATTATATGTTTTTGAGAATGCCGGTAAAAATTTATGATACCCTTCGATTAGAAATGCAACAATTAATAATTGTTTGACAAAGAAAATTACTAATTTAGTTGATGGTGATGTTAAAATTGATGAAATGTGTTTCATATCAATGAAGCAGGAAATAATGCACTCATAGACTCATCATTGCAAAGATAGCAAACAAAGTCAATACCAATTCTTAATTTTACTGTAATGCCACTACATATGTTGTGAGGCTGATGTTTACAAGTCCTTTCTTGCAAACTCTATAAAGCTACTTCAACAAAAATACGCAAATTTATTTACATTAACTGAGTTATTAAAAAAATAAAGAAAGTAAGTTTTTTACCTTGTCATGATAATAAAATTTAACTACAATATAATAAATATTTGAAAAAGAATTGAAGATGAAAAATCAAGGAATTTCCCAGTTCCCAGGGCAGTTCCCAGGGCAGTTCCCAGATGGTTAAAATACATTAAAAGTTAATAAATAAATAAAATTTCAAAAAAAAAACAGAAGGTTTTTAGTGTCCTGATTTTTGTTATAGATGCATGGCACTTACTGTTCATCACGATCTATGTAGGGACATTTAAAACCAGGAGCACAAGAATGACATACTGCAGACCCTGCTTCAGACCATGTCCCTGGATAACATCTGTAGGAATCGGCTTGATCAGTATGAGGACAGTAACTAAAACAATGATTAGACCAACTAAACTTGATGTTATCTATAATATTGTTTTTTACTTCAGAAACCATATTCAATATGACCATAACATAATTTATTTGTAATTATTATAACTTATTAATATTATTATTTCGAATAAAAATTAAATAACAGTTAATAATAATTTTTTTATATTTTCAGTTATAATAAACCCTGAATTTAATTATTTAAGGTTAGAATTTATATTTATATTTATATTTCAATCCAAATTTGACTTATTAACCTCACAAGGTTCTGGTAACTTTTCGAATTTCACCAACAATAAGACCCTAATGCAACTTTGAACAATGTTTCAGAAAATTTTCTTTTTCCTCAAAAGTTCAAATTTTTTATCAAGGAAGGTTTAAAAATATATGACACAACAGTGCTTTGAGAAATAAATTAATAAATAGCATTCCCAATACAAATTCAATAGAAATTTTTATCAGCCTCAATTATTATGTCTTCAATTGTCACTAAACAATGTCACAAAACTTTTTAAATTAATCAAATTCTTCTTCCATTTTCTGTAAAAAAATATATGTATAAATCGCAAAATTTCAAAACATTTTGATAAAACGATTATTTGAAAGATAGTTACTGGTTCTTCTTGTATATAGCTTTGAGCTACCAAGAAAATAATCTGTAGTGATTAGCATTATTTTTACTAATTATGGAGGTTAAGGAACTTAATAGGGAGTAAATATTTTAAATGGAGGTTAAGGAACTTAATAGGGAGTAAATATTTTAAAAATTGGTACAAAATTTTGTTAAAAATGGTTATTGCAAAGTTGCCATGGATTTTGACTGGTGGCCGTAACGTCAATTGATGCCTTCCATGCCGTTTCAGCAACATTTAAAATTTAAAAATTATGAATTAAAATTTTTTTGTAATTTACAAAAACTTAAGCAAAATTTCAAAGGAATTTTTCGCTTTTCTGAGAAAGTGTGTTACAAACAAGCATGAACACCTGAGAACATTTTCAGAATGAAAATCTTCTTTGCCTTAATTAAATTAAATTAAATTAAATTAATCAAATATTTATTAATCAATAATTAATTAAAAATTCAGCCTCATAAAATTTTTGGGAAAACTTATATTAGTTTTCCCATTTTCATTAAATGAAATTAAATAAGATTTAAATTGAATGAAAAAACAAGATGAAATAAAAGGTTATTCAGACAAGCAAACAAGCAAAGAGATTCTATAGGATCCTGCTCTAAAACACTGAGCTTAATCTAGAAGCTAAAAAAATTGATGTTGACCAGCACATTGAAAATAAATAGGAAACATTCAAGCCGTTACAAATCAATACTTACTTTCCAGGAGAACAAAGCGTACAATTTGTTTGACTTCCAGTTGAAAATGTTCCGGGAATGCAAGGTTGAAGTGTAACTTTATCAGGACAAGCAAAACCAGGAAGACAATGAGCACATTGCATAGAACCTTCTTTAGCAAACTGACCAGCAGGGCATGGCTTAGGTTCAGAATCACTACTATCACAGTAGCTTCCTGCAGGACATGGTAAACAGGAAGTGGAACCTGCTTTAGAGTAAAATCCAAGCGGACAGTCAAAAGCAGCATAAGTACTGTAAAATCAAATATAATAATACTACCGTTAAGACCTTGAATCTGATTCATTGATAGGGAAAAAATAGAAATTTTATGTTTCAAACCCTATTATATAGGAAATAGCACAAAAATACAAGAAAATTTCAAAAAAGAAAAAAACTTTTGCTTTTGCATCAGTTTTAATATTAAAAAATAAATTCTGGACAACTAAAGCACTATAAAAAATTATAAAAAAAAACCTATTGCTGATGTCAGCAATCTTATTTAGAATTTTAGACTTTTGGAGACTGGGTTACAAAAAATGCTCCTTAACAGCCCTTCAATCAAGTAATTAAAAACGTTCAAATTTCCTTAGTTCAATTAAAACTATTTTGGAAAATTAAAAAATGTCAATTTTAAGCAAAAAAATTACAATATTTATGTAAAACCTAAAAATAGTCAGTTTCCCACATTAATAAAAAAATAATGATGAACAATTTCAACAAAAAGGGATTATGAATGAACTGATGAACACAGGTAGGACTCCTTTGGCTTCAACAGATGTTCAATTAACAAAAATTAAAAATTCTTACATTGTATTTGGACAGTATTTCCCAGCACTACAAAGAGTGCACTCTAAAACACCAGAAATTGAATAAGTCCCATTTTTACACGGAATATTTTTGGATGAGTCAGTGTTATCAGGACATGTAAAGCCAGCTGGGCATGGATTACAATAAGAAGATCCTTTGTCACTAATATAACCTGCAAATGTAATAAAGTGTTATTAAAATTTTATATCATTTCATAAAATACAACCATTATTTTTGTATTATTTTTATGGATTTCCATAGATCATCTCAAAAATCAAAAATATTAGTATTTAAATTAGGATATTATCATAAGAATTCTTGACAATGGGTCAGCGTGATTTAAATTTATGCTAATTTTCATGTTATTTTGTTTACTGACTTAACCCAGGTTAGGCAAGGTTTGTCATAACAAAGGTTTAAGGTTGTCATATTGCATGTCAGTAACTTCTAACATTGCTTGCGGGTTAAATAAAGTATTGAATGGTAGGGAGGCCAGTTTATACATAAATTTATACTTAAAAATCTATGCTTAAAATCATGATAAATATTGATAAATATGATAATTATTGTTTAGGTGAGAATAATCTAAAATATATTTAGGAAAACTTCATAATTCCCTAAAAATAAAATAATAACCAGTAACTTTTCAAACACTAGGCTTTAGTATTCTGATTCTTTGTATAATATTTTTAATTTTTTTTTCATAAATCCAATGATTGCAAGTGCAGATATGGATTCAATATCTTGACCAAGAAACTCATTTTGTAGTTGACCATATGATCAATATTATTTCATCAGTACATAATATATAAATAATTAAAATAATCAATCAAAATAAGCACTAAAAATCCTCTTAATAAGACCTTATTTTATTAGTCATTTTCAATTTCTTTAAATCGATTTGAGACTTTAAACTAGGCTTTTTGTAAAAGAGTAGGCTCAGATGGTTTTAAGAAGATCCAATCCAAACATTTCAATCCAACAAAAAATTCTATAGTTTTTTTATTTATTCTAACACATAAGAGTCACCAGAATTTAAATTTTTTTATCATTTTAAATGTATTAGAAAGCATGAATTAAATGTTTAGTAAGTAAAGGCCTGTTCTAAATAAAATTAAAACCGGATAAAATATGTCCATTGTCAATGATATTGTATAGCTTTGAAAAGAATTAAATTATAGATGAGCACCTTTTTTAAAATATTGTCTAACTGAATATAAATTTGACTTAAAGATCAAGAAAAAAATCAAACAAACAAACTGGTACTTCTGCACCTTATTACATCTGTAAAAAGGTATTAGAACTTTTAGCTAACAATTTAGAGAAGCAGCTTCATCAAGAGTTGACTAACAAGTTTCAAGAATCTGTAACGGTTTGTTTCTCTGAGGCCATAACAATGCTATTGCTAAGGAAAAAGGCTCATAACTGATGAACGAAATCATAAACTAAACTGACTTTTATTTTATATATATGTATATATATATATATACATATATATATAAATAAATGTTATTTAATATCTATATATTATATTTATACTATATTCATTATATATATATATATCATGAAGGTGTCATCTCAAGTGCGAGTGATATATTATATAAATAAAACAGCAGTTGAGATTAACCTCGCAACATATAAATGCTCAA
>JAUZNK010001352.1:0-11765 GCA_035046665.1 Euphysa ruthae
ATTATTAGACTATTTATTTTTATAGAATGTTACGTCTCTGAATAGATTAACTTGTAAAGGTAATTTCTTAATGTGCTATATTTTAATCCCTCACAAATAAGGGTAAGTGTAAGTACTAATCAAAATATTATTTTATACATAAATACTACTAGAGTTGTCATGTGGGATTAGTTACTGTTACTTTCCCCAGTTCCTTGAATTTTTGCCCACTATAACTAACCAGAAACATTCCAGACCCTAAGCAATCTCCAGGAATTTCCCAAAAGTTTTATTTCAAACCATATTGAAATCACTAAAGTTCATAATAATATTTATCAATTGGAATTTTTATTTCATCCTTGAGATTAATGTACCATTATAACGGTTATTTTTTTTACTGTGAAATTTCTGCACTTTCATTATTAAAGATCATTTTGATTCCATTTTTTGATTCACGCAGTGATGTTCCTATGAATTTAGTATTATTTGCCAGTCCTTCTGTGCTTGATGTCAATACCTGCTCGTTAATTTTTCAAATTTTTTACATCAAATTAAGAATTGATAACGAAAATGACATGACTTAGCCGGATTTTTGAAAAATATTCTCGAATAAAATCCAATAAAAATTTATATAGATTATATAAATAAATAGTATTGACATGGATAATAATATTTATCTAATAAGCACAAACTCTAATCGCTTAATAGGTTTAATATTAACTTCCGCAACTGAAATATTTGCATAATTCTGCAGGATGTTCAAAAAACCGTGTAATCTGTGCTGCAGAATATAGCCAAAAAATTTATCTCTATGAATCTTATATGCGTTTTATTTTTTTATATACATTTTTTTAGATGTTTGATTTTTATCAGCTTGCATTTATAGTTATTATTTATTCTTGATTGTAAGAAATTTCGTATAATTTTAAATAAGAGTGTCTTTTCGGGGGAAAATAAAACGAAAACACCAGAAATGTTTAATGTGTTTCTTTCACTGATTTTTTAAAATTTCGGTTTAAATCTTGTTTTTTTTTGACCCTATAAGCATGACTAATGACTTTTACTCTCGTAGAGAAACAGAGATTCTATCCATGAGTTTAGTCCCAGAAGACATTTTACTAAATTTTGGATATAAATAGGTGAAAACTTTACCTACAAATGCAAGGGCAATGCAATATTTCATAAAGACTAAAAGTACATGCTTACATACTTAGAAGTTAGAGTAATTTGTTATAATTAAAAAGTCACGCTTATTCAGCTGTTCTTTAAAAGAATGGAAAATTGCGATTAATTTTATAAGAAATTTGCACCAGAAAAATTTTTGAAACATTTTTTTTTTTGCAAAAGTGATAGTTTTCTTGAGATATATTGTCAAAAAGATTGTATCAATGTATAAGCGGCTATTTTACCCGACATATAATGGAATTTTTTAACAGGCACAGTATTCCGATAATGAATATTTCGTGAGGGCTAATTTTTATTTCCTTTAGTTTATAGCTGCAAAAGTTTTAAGGTAAATATTCCTGCGCAAAGTTTTAGCATGTTCTCTGAGCATATGACGATTTTCCTGAAATGAGAACCTCCCACTCTCTGAGCATATGGCGATTTTCCTGAAATGAGAACCTCCCACTCTCTGAGCATATGGCGATTTTCCTGAAATGAAAACCTCCCACTGTGAGCATTTTTAACATGATTTAGATTTCTTACATTGCTAATTTTAGGGCTTTATTAGCAAAAAATCAGAAAATATGATAAAAAATATGATTTGCAAGATCTTCCACAATTCCCCATTAAAAAAATGTGACAAATTTAACAGCTTTTTCGTATAAACGTTAAATGAGAAATTTTAAAGGTTGCTTAATCTTTGAAGTCTAAGTAAAGGTACACGCATAAAAAAAAAAAAAATGATACTGCGTCAAAAATGATGATTATAATTTTAAGCTTTCTATTTAAATTATTAGAGTTGGTTTACTCAGTTAATGATAATCTCTTATCAATTATTTGGCTGAAACGCCCCTTGCCATAAAATGGCCTTCAACTGTCATATGCAGTCGATATGTTTTATATAGAAATATGTGAAATGCATAAAAGCTTTTAAGTAGGAAATTTGCAATTTGGCAACTCGCAACTGGTACGATAGTAAATCACCCGTAATAATAATAGTTATTGGGGATTTTTTTTTTTTTTACCTCTTTGGATATAGTTCGTAGACCTAATAAATATAAATAATAATTTAAAAAAAAATTTTTTTAACTGCGCTTCGGCTTAATTTGTTTTTGTGTGTGATGTATAACGGGACCACAATGGAAATATTATTGTGGCAGACAATTTTTGTGCCTATCCTTTATTAAAACAAAGCGACAATGAGTCGCTTTGTTTTAATAAAATAAATTCCAAACTTTGAATTTAATATAGAAAGCAATTTTTCCTAACACCAGCAAGCGTACTTGAAACGTACTTTACGCAATGCTCTGATTCAACCTCACTTTGAATATACATGTTCTGTCTGGTATTTAGGCGTCAACGATTCACTTAAAATCTGCTTGAAAAGTGCGCAAAATAGATTTTGTTGAAATATAAATACCCGTGTCCATATTGGTACTGAGCATATAGAGCTATGAATTGGCTGCTTGTTGATATGAGGGTTAATCAGGGTGATGCTGCACATGCATTTAAATTCTGCAGTAGAGCGAACTTAAATTGGAAGAATTCCTATACGCAACAGCCATCTAAGATTAGATACACCCTTAAGAAGTTCCATCATGGGAAACAAATGCCTGTCATAAAATTTCCTTTACATGGAAAAGGTTTCCTAATGAAATAAAATCAATCACAAACTATAACGTTTCTAAACATAAGGTCATGGAAACAATTTTTACCTCTCTGTATATAGTTTGCAGAACTATATACAGATAAAACTTGGAATTTTTGAGAACATTATGTTGGTAAAATTCACCTTCAACTTCTGATTTTGTACCTAAAAATGACTAAATCAATTTTTTTGAAATGGAGAAAACTAATTTTTTCATATTTCAAAACATTTATTGAATAGGTAAGCTTAAAAAATAAAAATGAATTGAAAATCATAATCAAAATATTGCTTACCATACAACTATGTTATATACCTTCTGGCATGCTGCAGAGGGAAACTAAGGACTGTATATTATTTTTATTAACTATTTATTATGTGATAAGAAAAAAGCCTTTTATAATTTGTAAAAATAAGTATTGCATCCCACCATAATTTTTATTTCAAAGAGGGGAAAATCGGTTAGTAGCGTTTCATAAATTGAGGATGCTCTGGGAGATCCTGAATATGATATTCAAACAATATATACATGTTTATACATTATTAAGATTTAGCTATATAATATGTCTAGACTAGACAAGTTTGTTTCTGGTGTACTTAGAGCTCCCATTTGAGCTCACGTTATATTTCTGTTATATTTTCTATTATATTTGTTTTCTGTCATAACACTTTTCTGTTTCAATATTTATGTAAATGATCGAAATTTGAGAGATGAAGATGAAGAAGAAAATAATCAAAACGTGGGAGAAAAAGAGGCGGATGCATTTGAATCTGATGAAAACAATCGAACGACGCGGTTGAAACGACAACAGCTAACAATAAATCGCTTGGTCAATAACATTGATGCAGCTTTAGATATTGGAAACTACAATCCATACCCCTTTCTAAAAATTTTAAAATCTATTGAAAGTGTGGTCAAAATAGGCAGAAACCCAAACAATAATGTTGTCCATACCTTCCAAAACCTGCCAGTAAATGAGAATATTGGCCGTAACACTCGTGCGAATGTTATAACTGGACGGTAAGGACTCCAACCAAAAACCACACTAACGTCGCGTTCTGCATTTCAGCTGTTTTTCCAAGGCAGCATCGTGTGAAAAATTTAGTGCTGTTTTCAAATAGAAATGTTCAACAGACGATTTCTAAACTACCAGGGGACTTAGTTTTCGAAAATAATAAGTATTGTGTCAAGAAAGAAACAAGCATTGAAGAACTAAACGATTTCATTGATCTGTATAATTACAGCGGGCTGTATAATCTAAACACCTTGTCTGTCGAAAAAAAAATTTTTAATGAATTTGGTCCGCCAGTATTCAGTGTAACAATATCGAGAAATCGTTTCACATTTATACGTGCACATCTTTGTTTCGACGATGAATCTACACAGGATGAGAAGAGAGCAAAAACGCTTTACTGCTATGCGAGATGTTTTTGAAATCTTTAGTCTTGAGTGTATGTAGTGCTTCATGCCTGGTAATTATCTTTCATTAGATGATACCTTATATCCGATGTACCCACAAATTAGCTTCAAGCAGTATAATAAATAAACCAATTAAATGTGGTTTACTATTCTAAGTTGTAAGTGCTGCTAGATATCCCTATGCATTTTTAACTTCTCCTTACTGTGGTAAACCAGAAGAACTAGTAAATGGAAGTTATTATGTAAAGGGAATCAAGAAAATAGTGAAACACATGGTTCAGTGATTGAGAAATGAGGTACCTTTGTCGAAACAAATATTTTGATCGTTTGAGCAAGTTAATCGACCCCGGAAAACAAAAATCATTTAAATATGATTTACTTTAACTATAGAAATGGTGAAGCCCACATGATGAGCAGGGATCCATGTTTCTCTTCTTTGTCATAAAGCGAGAAATCAAACTGATTATTGATAATGATGTACAAAATGACCAGCCAGCAGCAAATAATGACCCTGCCTTTGGTGAAAGTAGGAAGAGATATACTTTGTGCTAGAAGAATGCTCCTGGAGAGAATTCGAAAAATTTTGTCAAATGTATTGAAGTACTTTCGCGAATCCTGTGGTAATCCAGCTAGCCAGGAAAATTTAGTAAAGAAATGTAAACCTTGCTTCAAAAAATAATGTATTAGTTTCTGAATTCAACATATTATTTCACGGAGTTTACATTTAATTTATGCTAGTTGTTTCATTGTATATTATAAAATGTTTGTTTATGGATATTAATTTGTAAAACTTTGCTGATTTTAGCAAAATTTTCTCAAAAATCAGCATATTTCGGACAGCCTAATTTCCGAAAACTCATCAAGAAATTATTTTTTTTGAAGTTTTTTTATCCAATTTCTGTAAGATTTGACGGTGTTATAGGCATTATCTACTTTTAGCTAGATTGGTGTGTAATACCAGTTTTTCAAAAAATGTTTAACGGCTAAAAACTTTGCTGATTTTAGCAAAATTTTCTCAAAAATCAGCATATTTCGAACAGCCTAATTTCCGAAAACTCATCAAGAAATTATTTTTTTATCCAATTTCTGTAAGATTTGACGGTGTTATAGGCATTATCTACTTTTAGCTAGATTGGTGTGTAATACCAGTTTTTCAAAAAATGTTTAACGGCTAAAAAGTTTGAAAATGTTATTTGATATCCATAACCGCCTTTTAAATATGAACAAAGTCTGGAAAGCACAACGCCATTGAAAAACCCATTTCCTGAAAAACTTTCAGGAAATGGGTTGGGCTCATTCACCACAGCACGGTTTTTCAACTATTGAGAGTACTAGGGGTTTTTAGACTCAGCCATGGATGGAGTGTAGCCACCTTGGCGTTCCCAGTGACTGGTGGGATTTTACAATCCGAAGTGGGAGGGCCATACGACCTCTAGGCGCCTACCTTACTTCTATAAACAATTGGAAAATATTAATTTAGGTTAGGGTGGTTTCACATAGATATATAATTGTAAATCTATCTACACCCCTCAATGTACGAAACTATGAGACCTCGGTTGTTTACATTTTAAAAAAGAAAGTTTCAAAACTATTAAGAATAAAATGTTAGCATATGCAGCTCAGTGGTCTAAAATGTTAGCATGTGCAGCTCAGTGATCTAAAATATTAGCATGTGCAGCTCAGTGGTCTAAAATGTTAGCATGTGCAGCTCAGTGGTCTAAAATGTTTGCATATGCAGCTCAGTGGTCTAAAATGTTAGCATATGCAGCTCAGTGGTCTAAAATGATAGCATATGCAGCTCAGTGATCTAATATGTTAGCATGTGCAGCTCAGTGGTCTAAAATGTTGTCAATTGCCGGTACTTTCGCCAGAAACCCCAGCCCATCCCGTCACAATTATTGGCTGTTGATCATCGATAATAATTGCTGAGCAATTGCACAAAGGACCGGAACGAGAAAAGATAGAAAGCCAGCTCCATTTTTCATTGGACGAAGCATTTTTCGACATTGGTCACCCGACGCTCTTGCAAACTTCGGTTTGCTTTGGTGTACTGCTGGAATACTAATCTTACCATTAAACACATCCTTTGCTATGTTTTGCAACAGTGGATCGAGGGATGCTGGGGCAGTTTTCAGCACATGATCTTCTTCGTGATTGGCTTCTTGGCTAGTTTTTAACGTGGTGCCTGTATTTTCGTTGCGCAGATTTATTTGGAGGCATGTTATATATATATCCTCATGCTTGCGATTTGTTCAACACAACATGCCTCTTGCTGAAGAGCTTTACACCAAAATTTTAAAGGTCAGCAACAGTGCCCGCAGAGATAAAAATACCCGGACCTCTTGCCTACACTATGATAAACTCTGCTCAAAACTCTATACAGCTCTGACACCAAGACGACGTTGTGGTTTGCTTTGGTTGTCACACTTGGACCTGTGAATCTCCGCTTATACACCGCAGACTGACTCAATTTGTATGTTGGAGATGGATCGAGCTCCTCGAATACATGGCTTTGTTAAACTAAAGTTAATCGGCGATGATGGAAAAGAAACACAGAACCAAACATTTGACTTTTAAAGTGCTTGATATTATTCTCAAGCTTACTATAGGCCTGGAAGGTCTCAGGGTGTTACCACGCTCTATTCGAGACTTTCAAAACGCGCTGCCTTAAAGGAGATGGTCTATAGGTGGTTATCTAACCAAGAGGTCGCGAGTTATATGCAGGCACTGCCTCCTAAGGAGGTCTTTACACATTTTACACAGAACCGACCTAACGAACTCCACCTAGCCGATATTCTCTTTCTCACACATTGAAAAATTGGCCTTAAAACATACAGGTATGCTTGGACAGTGGTATACTTCGCCTTTCCTTACAAAGCTGCCATACCATTGACCTCAAAGTCAGCGGACGAGACTGTCATGGAATTTATAAGCATATACAAGAGCGGTCCGTTTGTTTGGCCCAGTACGTTGATGGTCCACGACGGGCAAGAGTAGTGATTACGCTTATGTCTAAGCATGGGGTTTGAGTCCGTTGAACACAGCTGGGCTACCATAGATCGCAGGCTTTAGTTGAGTCCTTTAATTGTCGCCTGGCTGAGTAACTGTTCAGGGCGCAGGCACAGCAAGAAATAAAGAGTGGTCGTGACAACCGTGATTTGGCAGCACTTCTACCCACTTTAGTGGAAGATATGAACAAGACAACAAAGCGAATGACTTGTCTCGCTCAGGCTAAAGGGATCGATATGGTCAAGATACCATTGGTAGCCTGGAAAGCCAAACTACGTGAGGCGCTGTTGCCTATAGTTACGATGATCTATTTTGTAGATCTTTTTGCCTGTGATACATTTGTATACTTCAGTTGTTACCATCCACTAATAAAAGAAACAAAGATTTGTTATAAAACCAGAATATATTTTTATTAAAGAAATAAATTTTTATTAAAGATATATAATATATATATATACTAGGAGAAAAAAAGAAAAGAATCACACATGTCTTAACTAAACCGCTACTTTTCTGTTATGATGCTATAAACAAAAACATATATTTGTTATAAGTATTTAGATATATACATATAAAAACTTCTTGTAATAATTTAAAATTATCTCAAATCTCAAATAATTTTACTTCTTCCAATTTTGATTTTTGATTAAATTCTATATCAAATGCATAATCGTCAAATAAAAAATCGAGATCTCTGAATCAACCTCATTTTCAATATGCATATTCTGCCTAGTAGTTAGGCCTCAGCGAATCACTTAAAATTCGTTTGAAAAGTGCACCAAATAAATGTACACGATATTTTGTTTAAATATGAAGAGTATAGAACCATGAATTGGCAGCCTGTTGATAGGAGGATAAATCAGGTTATTGCTTCACATATATTTAAATACTGCAGTAGTCCCAGCTTCATTTAAATACTCCAGTAATCCCAGCTTAAATTAAATTCCTGAAATCTTTAAAATTAAATTATAAGAATAGGGTTCTACGCAAGAGCCATCTAAGGCTAGGTACACCCTTAAGAAGATCTCCTATGGGAAAAAAATTGTTTGTCATCAAAAAATCCCATTATATGGAAAAGGCTTTCTAGTGAAATAAAAATAACCACTAACTATAACGTATTTAAACATCAAACCATTAAATATAGTTCGCAGACCTAATAAATATAGACTATAATTTTGTAGAAAGCACTTTCTTTTTTTTTTTTTACTATGCTTTGGTTGAATCAATTTCTTTATGATTTTGTGTGTGATGTATAACGGTAGCACAATGGAAATATTGTTGTAACACAATGGAAATATTGTTGTAACAGACATTTTTTGTGCCTATCCTTGCCACCATGTTTATCCTTGTTATTTTTTGTTGTCTATTATCTTGTCTTGTAACTTCCATCGCATATAGTTATATTCGTTTGTGGCAGAACAAACACTTATATTACTTACTTTACTTAGAGTTTCTCCTGTAATAGAGCCTCTTGTTTTGCTTAGTGTTTGGTCACGTGATGTTTTTTAAAATTTTACGCGAGTTCAGAAAGTACGCAACGCGAGAAAAAAATAGACTTCCAAACCAGGTTATTATTCTATGGACTATGGTTACACTAGAATGAAAACAAACTAATTATTCAGCCAATCAACCAACCAACCAAGGTAAGTTCAGATATTTTTTTATGTAAACACAGATTTCTTCTCCTATATGTTTTCATTTAGGTGCACCTGCAACAAAAGCGATGCATAGAATGAAAAAAGAAATAGGTTTGTAATCAGAAGGTGTTGTTTAAGTAAAATTTAATAAAAGAAACTTCTTTTGTTATTCAAAGTTATGACATATCTTCAAAAAAGAATTAGTATCTATAGTGTTACCATTTCGCAAGAAAGTTTTAATAATTCTAAAATCCACTACTTCTTCTTTGTCCAAACAAAGGTTCAATTGAACAAGAACAACAAAGAACACAGATTTAAAATTGTTTATTTATCAATAATTTGTTCCGCGTTAGAAGTCGCTTGATGATGTATTTTAAGGATTTATTTGTAGACTGTAAGATGATATTCACAAAGTATACTATATTAAAACTTTTGATGTAAAAGAAGAAAAATAAAAGGGTATAAAGTTAGCTTGTAAAGTTAGTTAGATAGAAATGAAAACGATAAAGGTTGATTATTCTAATGGAAATTTTGATCACAGGTATTGAAGGCTCTATCTGGAAATTTGGCCCCATCTTTCGACAATTCTTCATGTGCCTGCTGTAGTGAAGGAAGTGCGCTTTAACTTTCAGACCAAGTGTTAGACGTATAAATACACATGTATCAAAGAAATTTCTTTGCGACTTTGAAGATTATTTCTAAAAACTGCCTCAAATTATCAATTTTATCCCTATTAACATTATTAAAGAAAAAAATTGGTAGATTGGCTAAAAGTACACTAAGCATACCTGCTTGGTCTTATAAACTCTTATTCAATTTTATCTATTTTGTAATTTTTTTTTTATTCCTTTAGTCATTATATTTTAAAAGAGATTCATGATAAATAGATACTTTGAAATAAACCCTTGCAATACGTTTACTTTATTACAAAATCTCCAGAGAAATTTTTTTATTTAAAAGAGAGCATTTAACTTCGCGTGCCAATTATTTAAATTAATTTAAAACTAATAAATTTTTCGTGATCACTATATTGACCCGGAAAATAGAAACAAATCCATACCACATATTGTCATGAAAATTTGATGACAGTGTGCATTGGATTACGATCTAATACTTGATAGTGCCATGTATCTTCTTTATAGACTTTTCGGCATTTATTTTCCGTGTTTATTAAAAAGTAGAACTTATATGATTATTTGTTTATAACGAAAACATGTTTTAACAAATATAATTGATCAACACAAATATTTGAAGTTTATAATTATTTGTTTGGCCAATTTTTTCAAAGTTATGTTGAAAGATGCAAAGGTGTTGGTATGTATATTCTGCATGTTTTTCATAGAAAACATAAAGTTTGAGGGAAATTTTTATTTTTAACTGATCAAATTTTTCCGGCTCCCGAGCACAGACCGCTTTCTCAGTATTGAGGGGTATTGTTTTGGTGAAAAAAATCCCGATTCTTGAACAATTTGTTTCTGACGATTTCTACTGTTTTTTTTTTTATTCATTTAAATAATGTTTCTTATGGAGCTTTTTCTAATTTTAAAAATATATATTATAGGTGAAAATTTTGTTGCTTTATCGTGATTACTAGATGAACCACGTTGTGCCAGATATAGAGTAAATAAAACAGTATTTAAAAATACACTTTTTTTTTAAATCATCACAAGACTACTGCTTTCTAACATGGCAAATTCTTTCTGTTCTAAGAGCTATAGGTCCAGTGATAGCTTTTAGGATACGCGGCTACTGAATAAAACGTTGATACCATCTTCTGACCATAATTGATCAGATCTCTATTAAATAAGCGTGTAGGTAAGGGATTTATTACCTAAATTGAATAAATTTGAAATTAATTGAATGAATTCGAGTTATCTATTTTAAAATTCTGATTGGGTCTCTCAGATTGCATAAAAAGATCGGTTTCTTTGAGATACTGATGTTTTTACGCTAACCCAATGTTGGTTAAAGGCTAAAACATACGTTAGTTTAAATAAAAAGAGGTAAGATTTGCACCAAATTCAAAACAAAAGCCCAAGTTTACGGGACAACAAAAAGACACGCGTTGAGAATAAAACACGGGAATGTTAAAAAAGCACAGAATTACAACTGCACGAAGTCGTACGAATGGTTAGTTGGGGCAGTTAATTCAATCTCTTCTAAACTCTAGTAGTTATGTTAGGGTTAACAATGCATTCTGGTGGAGAATTGATGTCTACTTTTTGAAGGCTTTAGTTTCAAAAGTTAGACTATTTCAAGGCTATGAACAAATTGGTACACTTTATGGGAATAAGGCTTGATCAGTAAAAGAAAATGGTTTAAATAAATGAGAAAGATGGTAGAATGAAGAGACGGATGTGTATGGTTTGTTTAAACTTGTGTCAAGAGATAAAATAGTCACTTTGAAAGAAGAAAGAGACTAACTGGACAAAGAAATGTAGGGATATTGAAATGGGATGAAAATCTGTGAAAGGAAGATCTATAAAGACCAGAATTGAGGTAGTTAGTAGCAAACTAATTCAATTTAATTCAATTGAACCTTATCCTTAACGTCAGTAAAATCATAATACATGTAATATCATAAAAAAAATTATTAAAAAATCAAGGCTAACAATTTTTTTTTGTTTTTTAATACAATACATTAAACCAAATAAAAAAAAGAAAGCAATACAATTTTAACTTTCGAAAGAACTATTTATAATATGAGCAAGTGCAACTCCCTTTCCTTAGTTTTACCTTCTGTTTAAAAATGGAAATACTTAATATAATGTTTTTAATATTATCAGTGAACTAGCTGCAAGGAATTTGTGACATAAGTAACACAAGAGATTCAAACCTAGAAAAATCATGTGAATAATATAAATAAAGATCAGGCCAGAGATAGAATAACTTGAAAACCAGCCTAAAGTACCTC
>JAUZNK010001363.1:0-11764 GCA_035046665.1 Euphysa ruthae
TATATATCATTACTTTAGATTTAGATTATTTTTTTATAATAAATTTATTTCAACCATAATTAATTATTAAGTCTAAATTAGTTCTGACTCATTTTTTTTACAAAACCTTACTAAATTAGAAACCATATCAAATTTTTTAGCGTGATATTCTGCTGTTCTAACATAAAAATGTTACTTCACAGCAATAGTTGTTACTGTAATAAAAATTCAACGCAAGAGCAATCAATTCATCTGGGAGGATATAAATTATTAATTGAAAATCTAACACATTTATTACTTATAAATAATTATCAACATCAAAAGTTATAATATTCCTCTATTACCACACTATTTTCAAATAATATATATCAAAAAATACACTGACACCAATATTGAAATGCATTAATCAATGAGTATGTATCGTCCATGAAGGAAATTGTTTGATTGTTTAATCGATAGCGGACAGTTTAAAAGTAGCATCAGATTATAGATGGAACTCAAACTATTAAATATATCAGAGTTTCATTATTTATATTTTTTATCTTAATTTCGGATTTTATAAAATAAATTCTAAAGAGAATCAAATTTAAACTTAATATCTATAAAAGGACTGTTATCCACATGATACTGGTAGGATTTTAAGGAAAATGATCATAATCCCATATATAGAAGATGAAAATACCGTGGTGGAGTAATTAACCTGAGCTATGATAATTAGATATATTTTTGTTTTGGAATATCTTGAAAGTATAAGCATAAAATTGCAATTTAATTTGTAGTGATATTCTTTATAACTGACAAAAATGTTGAAATTTTACACGGAGAATTTATGGCAGGAGAATTTATTTCAAATTTTAATATTATAGACAATTAAAATTTATATTCGATTATAGCATAGGAAAATTTTGATTTTGATTATTCAATATGACAGTAAAAATATATATATATATTAATAACGATCATACGAAAATGTTAAATTGGCAGTAGATTATATTAGTATACTGAATTTGAGATTTAAATTTGATAACATTATGACAATCTTTAAGTGACTTACGTAATATAATAAAAGCTAGTGTTGTGCGAGAACTGATAGATTATGTTTTAAAATAAATTTTAGGGGGTTTTAGTGGCTATACACCCAGATTTCTGTATCTCAAAAATATAAACCTGTAGATGCCTCTGAATTAGGCTTTAGCTGACTTTTATCCATAAACATAAATGAGACTTTTCATTCAGCTTTCACATTAATTAAAAGAAGATTATAGTAGAAAACCGTTATAATATTAAAATATATATAAATAAATAATCAAATAATTAATTATTTCGTATGTCTGACGAAGTTATATAAGATAATACAAACTTGCACTTTTATACGACGCAACACCATATGGTTACAAAATTTATATATCAATTATATTGTTGATATATATTAAATATGTTGCATAGTTTGATCTTTCCTGGTTATTCACCATAGTTTGATACCTTGGCAGTATACATTTTTATTAGGGTAAATACTTTTAATACGTAAATAAAAAAAAAAATTTTTTTTATGAGGATCAGCTATGAGGGTTGCCCTCAGAGGAAAATAGGAATCTATTTATAATTTTACTCTCATAACTGAAAATTGTTTTTATATTTTATGGGAGAATATTCAAAAAGTTATCATTTTAGCTTTAAATTAGAGGCCACATTTTTTTTGTTGTCACTATGTTGCTTAGCAACAGCAATTTATTATATTTTAATTATGATTTATTTTAGTAATCAATAACTTTTAGACATATTGCAAATTTATATTTAGCAGGAATTTAACAGAATTTTAACTTTTCCAAGGAGATTTTATTATTTTTTTTTTCTGGTGAATATTTTTATTCGTTAAGTAGAATGTATATACATAAGTAGAATGTATACACATAAACAAAAAATGTATATACATAGTATAACAAAAAAGTTAAAATACATTTAGCAAAAATCAATAGATGTAAATCAAAAACTAATAGAATAGAACCTTGTGTTACTCCACATACAATGTCTAAATTACCCGAGCTTTTGCATTTAACAAATTTCTTCCTATTTTTTAGGTAATTAGTAAGCCATTCGAAGATTTTACCTTTTATTCCAAAATGTTTCAATTTCGTGATTAACTGCAACAAATGCTTTTGAAAGATCGATGAAGCTGATATGATAAAAATGACTCTCTCAAATACTTTTGAAAAATGGTATTGTTGAACTCTGTAAGGGTAAGATTGTCATTTTCATTTTCTACATTTGTGGCAGGATCGCGATATTGAGTAAGCTATCTTTCTCCATCGAACTAAAATTAGACGCTAAGTTTGGACCAACATTTACAAAATATTCATTAAAGTCTTTATATACCTGTTAAAAATTATTTATAGTTTTGTTATTTGAATTTAATATTTTAGGAATAGCATCATTTTCAGTTTTATTTCTTCAAATTACTTCGTTTAGCATTGAGTTTTTTTAGCATTTGACTTATACTTCACAAGTTGTTTGGAATATTAGTTTACCTTAGTCCGCTTGACTACTTTGTAAAAAAAGATATTTGAAGACTTTGTAATTCTGTTCGTCGATATTTGATTTTAAATACTTAAAAACTTAGAGATTTTGTTTTCTCTTGTAGCTTTTTCTCAAAGCTGGTGTCATCCAAGGGTTGTTAATTTCATTAGGTTTAACTGACTTAACTGGACAAGTTTCATTGTATATTTTATGGAACATGTCAAAAAAGTTTTGTAAAGCCAGATTAGCACAGTTTCTTTCATACACATTATTCCAGGAACAATCGTTAAGTTTTTGTTTAAAAGCCTCTAAATTAGTTCGATGGAGGGATCTTTTCTCGATATATGCTTTTTGCTATTTAAGACATCGTCATTGTTATTGGTGGCAATAATTAAAACAGGAAAACGGTCGCTGATATCCGTTTTTATGATGCCCGAATTAAAATCCGAAAACGAAGTTAGAAAATCATAGTTAAAGAATATATTATGAAGAAATGTTTCACAAGTCTTACTTACTCGAGTAGGTTTGTTGATTGAAGGTAGCAAATTTTTTTCAAGAATGAAAAATATTTTAATGTTAAGAAACTTGTTGTAACAAAGTAAATCAATATTAAAATCACCTGCAAGAAACAGGTTTTTGTTTTCTTTCTCAAGCTTGTTCAGCATACTTTTGAAATGTGAGACTTTACCAGCAGGCGTTCTGTATATTGAAACGACAATTTTGTTTTTCTTTCCAAATGTACCAATAACTTAGCATATAAAGTTAGAACTTTAGCCAACCCATTACAGTATATTCTCGATGAAGATATGAAATATATAAAAAATTTGCAATAAAAATTGTGTTTTCATTACCGTTTTGTTACATACATACATTTTAATACGATATATATATAACGCGTTTTTGACAAACGCAAAGAGAAACATATACAATTTCATTTCTGATTTGAAGCAAGATTTGCTATCTACTAGAAAAAGGAGATATAATAATCAGTGTTGTATTTTCCCGAAGTGGATGGAAACCAAAATAATAAAATTATAAAATCTCTTTCAAACTGTAAGTGGAATGCCTTAAAACTTTTAAATTTGAATAATCAACTAATCGAAACAAACAAATATTATTTTCAAAAAATATCGTTTTAATAGCTTACTTGGAGATATGCAAACCCGCAAAAGAAATTTTATTTTTGAGTGTTTATATTCAGTTGTTGTAACGGAGCTTCACAAGGGAGACGTCATGTTTATACTGTTTCACTTCAGCAAGTTATTATATATTTGAAATTTTGATGAATATAATTTCGAACCATTGCCTTTTTTATCATTTCTAGAGTTTTTAAGTTTTTAAGCATCTCCATGTTTGTCAGTAATTTAAATTATTATGTTGTGTAATTATGAAACTTTCAGAAAAATTAAAACTTACAAATAAACTGCAATTCTCACGCACAAAGATTTAAATTTTTATGGCAATAGTTTAAAATTTAATTTATCTATTTTTCTGATGCTCAAAGTGACCACTGAAATTTGGTTAAATCCTTTGTAGGTATTAAAAATTTTATTAGCCTAAAATAATTGAAAGGTCTTGTTCTTTATCTTAACAGAACTTTAAAGAAAACATTGTATAGAAATCTCAGGTCGCTAATGGAAATTTTTATACAGCTACTCAGAGTTATAAAATTTGAATTTTAAGACGTTTTTTTAGACAATTTCTACTTTAGCTCAAATAGAGTTAAATCATCTTTTAATTTAAGCGTGCAAAATTTTTACACCAGGTTTTTATTAAGGTAAGTATAAGGGCCTGAATTACTATTGCAATACTCGATTGTATTGACAGACATTAGTTACACTATACTGCATCTCTTCTGGTTAACCACCTTAGTTCGATGCCCTTGATAGAACACATGCTTACAGGTCAGTTAGCTACACATTATTTGTACTTTAACATTTTTTAACATTTTTTTCGTAAATTGGGAGGACACAGAAAGGTGGAATTATTTCTTTTGGTTTCCTAGCAACATTAAAATCGATTTTAATGTACATATTTATTAGTTTAAATAGAAATTTTAATTAAATTCATTTTCGTAATTTTTTAATCCTAAAAGAATTATTAACCAATTATTTTAGCCTTTTTGCAAATATAATCAATAGAATTTACTTTTATTTTTGTATTTTCTCAAAGCAATTATAAATTGTACTTAGCTAAGCAAAACTAAGGCGAAATTCTACGGATATGATAAATGATGTATTTAAAAATTAGATCATTTAAAATCGATTACTTCTATGATCGCGGAGTAAATTACTCTATTAGCCAATTACCTGTACTAATTTTGACTCGAAGCTAGTTGCGCAAGATTCGTATTTAGTTTATGCGATAAATATTTCTTTTTTAGCGCGTCATATTTCATATAATGCTGTGAAACACAGAAAAGTTTACGTTCAAAGGCTATACACTTTTCGGTCCAAAATAAGCGTCCCTTCTCAACTTTCCTTTCCCTCCCCCACTTATGCTCCTATTCCCACTTCTGTTTAATATTTTAGGGCCTTATGTTTATTAAACTTTCCCCTTTTTTCATGAAAACCAAAATTCATTACATGAAGTGTGTAAACTGTGCTTTGATTTTCAAACGCCGTTGATTCCGTCAAACTCTTCAATGTCAAAATAAAAATTGAGTTATTTTAACTGTTGCATTGCTGCAATGACCGGCTCGCAGTGATAAAATAACTTCTTTCGTCAAAATTAAATGTACTCAACGGCGTAAAAGAAGAGCTTGGGAACCTAAAATTACAAAGTAGGATATGATATAGAAGTGAAAGCTTTGGAAGGTAAGACTTGATTATTAGGTGAACCATGGTTAAAAGAGGTAAAAGAACACGTCCTGATGAAGCCAAAAAAGAATTTTTAGCTGCTGCGATAAAAAATTTTTTTCAAATACAAAACACGACGGTTGCAATCAAAGGCACTAAAACTTGCAAAGCGATGTTATAAAATTATCAAATGACTTTCTAGAATTGGAAAAACCATCCAGTAAAAAATTTCCTGAAATTTGAACAAAATTATATAAAATATATAATATGAAAATATGAAATATACTAAATTATGTTACGCTTGATGATGAATATGAAATTATGGTTATTTGTCGCCTTATCTTTCTTAAAGCCAACTGCATATTTTTTTGCAAAAAGGGTCTTTCCAGCAGAATTAAAATCAGACATTGTGACGGTTTTTAAAAAAAAGTTATGTCACTGACTTGTTAATATTTTTTTTTTTCTATTAATTAACAAAAATACTAATTTGTATACGCACGGCAGTCTTCGAAGTGTCGCCAATGATCTAAAATTCTTGGATAAGTTCCAAGAGCTCATGAAAGCCTAAAAATAACCTTATTTATTAACTCCTTAACTCCTTATGCCAAAAAAGGAAGACATATTAGTGTTGGAAGAACTCAGTGGCTATGACAACAATATGCGAATTGTTTTATTGGAAGTTCAATACTGGTAATGTTTATTTGTTGGTTTCTGTTGTTAAGAAAGATCCGTTCATGGTGCAATTTTTTAGACCAACGGCTGAAAATAATGCTGACCGTCTAAACTCTTAAATAATTTGAAGTGATTTCTAGGAAAATCAAGGATTATTACGAGCACCAGTAACAGTGTTATAAAGACATTCCAATACAACGATTACTAGTTTGATTCTAATTAAAAATCAAACAATCCCCAAGAGCAGCTTTTCGACGTTTGGAAAAGATATTTATCGCGAAAGCAAAAAGGCGAGAGAATAATTCAATCGAGACAATATGCATGATAAGTTGGTTGTTAGTTACCAAATCAAAACCAAATCAAAACCAAATCAAAATCAAAATCAATTTCAATACTGTCCACAGAGAATTTTATTTAAACGTTAAGCAAAAGAATCATAAAACTTACATTCGAACAATCTTAAACATCTATTGTTTTAATATTTAATTTCGTTTCTTTAAAACAAAAGTGGGTGTTTTAGGATCAGTAAGCTAAATTTAAATAAATTTTAAATTGAAATTATCAAATTTATTAAAAAGAGTTTGTTTTTTATATGTCAATATAATGCGCAATGTTTTAACTAGCATACAAAGCCATTATACGCTCCTTGGCAGTCTAAGTTCTTAAACTGTAACTAGGTTAGCGAACTCAATTTTCAATATATTATATAATTACATACCTGATATAAGCCGTGAATATCTTAATTATGTTTTCGCAGGTGTTTTATTTGATCATGGAAGTAATTTTGATGTTTTCCATGTTTTTCATGTTTTCCTTTATATATAGCTATATATTTTATACTATTTTAAATCGAAAGTTTAGTTTATAATGACAGCTATCTTGCAATCAAATCATTCTACACCATTTTGGTTTACTTCTTGGTGAAATGAACACCAGATATTAAGAAACTTGAATTGAATTGAATGAATTACTGGCAAAAAGTATTAAAAACATACGATACCTCTTTTTTGCCCTGAGAGAAACCATTGAAATTTTCTACTAAGATCATACGATTTTTTAATTCCATGTTTTAGGGTCTACTTTTTGAAATGAGCAATTTCCAAGGAAAGAAAAAGTCTTAAGAATGAGCTAAATGAAATTTATGTTTATATACAAAATGCCTTTTAAGAAACGGAGTTTTGTACTTGGTTGAGTGTTTTCATAGGATTTGGTCTATCTTGAACGATTAAGTTCTTCAAATAGGCAGAAAAAAAAAAGTTATTTTATCGTATTCAATTTTTGTATAATCTTAATCTACAAATTGCACTAATAGTGCGATAGTGCGGGTCATAAAGTGCGGGTCATATTGTAACCAAGTAAGGTTTAATGTTCATTTTGTTTTTAAATCAAAATTTCACGAGGATTTCAAAACTGGAAGTCCCTCAGAAAAATTTTTAAAAATTAAAAAAATTTACGGGATCACCGTCAAAAATGACGTCATTTATATGACGTCAATTTATTTAAAACAAATTTTTGAACAGTTTAAACACCTTTCTAATTCAAAATTCATACTCTGGAAGAGAGATAAATCTGACGAAAAGACGGTCAAAATTTACGTCAAATAAATGACGACCATTTTTGACTTCAAAATATAGATTTACATGTAAAAATTATTTCAGCATGTTTCTAAATCAAAATTTTATAAGAAATTCAATAGCAACCTTTTTCAAATTTGAAGTTCAATAATTATCATACTTTAAAAGCTTGCAATTATTTCTGTGAAGCTAGCCAACATATTACATGATAAAAAACAAAAGCCATCTTCAAAAATGAGTTTATCCAATAACAAATAAATAAACCATCAACTAGGTTGTTTCAAAGTGTTTATCATGACTTCTTCGTCTTGTCTACAACTCCTAAATATCATGACTTCTTCGTCTTGTCTACAACTCCTGAATAAATACAATTAATTAAATATATTAAAAAAATTAGTTGCTTAAATACTTGAAGTTAACCTAGAAAACACTCAATGATGGTAAACTAAACATGGCGCTTCTTATCTTACTTTTTTATAATTTTATTGCAATGTGTGAATAAATAGGTTTTACTCACTTATAAAACTAACTAGATAAGTTGACCTTACACGAATAACAAAAGTGCAATATTATTAACGATCTTCATCTAACTGTTTTTGTAAAACGAAAAAGTTACTAAATTTTGAACTCTACTACAAATGAAAGTTATGGTAATTGCTAATATTTTTTAGTGAATATCGAAATAAAATTTACATTTAAAGAACATTATAATCAAAATTTAAATCATATTACGACGATTAGTGCTGTTTCAAAAGTGAATGATCATAGTAAAAACGACGAAGTGCACATCTTAGTTAATTGCCTCACCTGCCGAACTCAGATCGTCAACCAAATCACCGCTTTCTCAAACTTCTAATCATAAGCAGAACTAACTGCACGACATACCAGATTTTACGCAACTGTATCGCTTAGATTTACACGACGTTTTGCAATTGCACTTGGTCGCGTTATGTACTTGGTCCGGTGCGACTGGATCCATATTCTTAATTGGCTGGAAAGCGTCGCCGACTGTAAAAAATATTTTGTTTATATGGAAGATTATTCTCCTGATATAACATACAGAGCTATACAACTGAATTGTGCCATATTCATTGATGATATTTTTCTTCTATAGTTGCATATAGACATAGATCAAAGATGTTAAATAGCTCTATACCCTTGAATTTTCTTCAATATAGCTAGGCAACAAATACCTAGTTGCAGTTTAACGTTACACCAAAGACGGATAAAAATCAAAATGACATAGTATTTTTATGACTAATATTGGTACCTAAGTACAATAATTGTTAAGGTAAATTTGTTGTGCTAACCATAAGCTCATGTTCTTCTGGATTCTGCTCACGAATGATGTTTGCAGCTGCTGCACCCCACACCATTGCTTTAAGTTTTGCTGGTTTAACATGTTCGAGTAGACTTCATATAGTCGGTGGTAGTTTCTCACAATCTGCATTGTACTTCTTGAAAAGAAACTAATTTGCACGAGAGACATTCTTTATATTTGTTCCAGTACAGAAGACTGACGAAACAATTCTTCAAAACCACTAATTGAGTTATGAACTGGCTCGTGTGTTGACAAACTTTACAAAGCGCTCACAATCTCATTACTTGAGCACGACATTTTTCGAAAATAGCACGAAAATCAGCACGAATTTTCTTCTGAATTTTTCTCGTCACTGCCAAATGATCTCCAGGTGCAAAGCCCGCTACGCTCGCTTCTTTGTTTCGCAAAAAAAAGTTGACTTTAAGCGGTCTTTTAAAAAATTTCTTTTTTAATTAATGTTCATGTCCCAACTCTCATAAATCTTTTTACAATGTTATGTGTTGATTTAAGTCACTTGAGAGATTATAAAGTAAGTGCGATTTCCCTCAAATTATTAACCCAGTTTACATTTACAATTTTAAAACTGAATTATTTTGACACTAATTCATTTGCTTCAATTTTTTCTCTAAAATTTACTGCAATCCATAAGAACGAATTTGTTTTTTCTGCCTTAAGGAATTTCTAATAATGCAAAAAAAATTGTTTGTTTTTTTTCTAAATTTTCGAGGATTTTCAGCAAAACCGTAGCCATTTTCATCTACGTATGTAAATGTCACATACGCGTAATCTTAAATAGACTAAATACCGCCATCACGAGAACTGATTATTTGTTCTGGCTCTAATACTAATAAATATCTAAATTCAAAGATCATTTATCAACCCAAAAAAAAAAGATAAGAAAAACGAAAAATTGCCTCTATTTCTAATGTCAATATGTTCAAAAATTTTAAAAAGAAGATGAGAAGGGATGATTATCTCTAGCTTATTTATGAAAACATGTCCCGGGATTTTTTGTCTTCTGACGATTTGCCTTCCGACTATTTGACTTCGTTTTCCTACAGTTTGTCTTCTAATTGCTTGTCATTCGTCAGCTTATTTTCCGACTGTTTGACTTGTAATCATTTTTCCATTACAAATATCTAACTTTTTTTTTGTCATTCTCAAATACTTTTAAATTTTCCAAAAAATAATTGTGTCGCCTTTTCGGAAAACTGGTGTCACATACATATTTTACCTTCCATTTGGTTGGCCTTCCAATCGTTTTCTTTTCTAACTGATCTTATTAAGTCGAATTAATATACCTCCCTGGAGTTTATTCAAATAAGCGCTATATAGTTACCTTTTGGGTAATTATATAAGGCAATTTCAATAGCCTGTATATAATCCTAATTTAAAAGAGAGAAATTGCAACATTCATCTTCATAAATGGAATAGAATTTTGGTTAAATGAATTGGTTTTTTGATTTCTGTATTTCGTGAAATTTATGAATCAAGGAAGACTTTATTTTATCGAAAATCACGAATATTTTTTACTTTGCAGGGAAAATTAAAACAAAGTATTCTGGAAACTTTGATTTCATATGTTGCCTCATCCACACCATCTCTCATTGGCTGGATATTATTGGATGTACTAATCAAAGCATTTTTTTTTAAAGAATCTAATCAATATGTTTCCGAAAAACTGCTATTTAATAATATATATCAGGAAGTATGATGATGAACTTCCGAAAAATGTTTTTATCTTCAAAATTAAAACTGGGGAGGGAACCACAGTAAAGTTATTTCTTTCGGTAACCTTTTAAAAACTTTCTGCACTAACCACGCGATAATCTGTGGCATTTAAATTGTGCTTAGTTTCACTTTTCTGTTGTTCTCTGTTTTTGTGTTTTTACATAGTTATCTCTAAGTCTGTTAAAGAAAACTTAGGTGGATTCATTTTCGCTTGGATGAAATTTCGCATCCACAGTCGGATCAGAAAAAATTTTAGGACAACCAAAGAAATAATTTGAGAAACCCTTCTCATTTCGTTTTTACCGAGGAGAAATTTATAATAAAAAAATTAAGGAAGAACATTTAATATGCATGTGACACCGATTTTCTGATACACGCAAATAACGCATCTTTGAATATTTTTATGCAACAATCCTCGAGAAATAACAAAAGATTATCAGCAAAATTTCTTTCCACTTGTTCAACAAATGGTATTAATAACAACACCGGAATTGAATAAATTAAATAAAAATAGAACTGAAACGAAAGATTAAAAAAAGATGAGAATAGTATTTTTTCGAAATTAAAAAAATAAAAAAAAATATAAAAAATTAGCGGTTAGTTCCAATAAGATATCACATTTCATATCAGATGGGAGAAGTGTTCCATTTATATAAGAAATAAAAGATTTTGTTGGAAAATATATAGCTATAAGATCCAAATAAAAACACAACAAGGGCAGTTACTGTATTTTTGACATTTTGTACCCGAAGTTTTAAATTTAAAGTTTTTGAAAAAGCTTCTCGAATTTTTGGTCCCCTGAAAAAAGGTATATCTCTCTATTGTAAAAAAACTTCCTAACTCGAGAAACTGTCCCGTCGAAGCAAAAATCTCCTTCGATTCATCAGAACAAGCCACAAATTGTTATGTAATGAAATATGATTTCGTGAGCAGGGACTATTTAGAAGCAATTATATGACTGAAATGTATTCTTTAATGATCTGAATTCAATTTTTTTTTTAATGGGTATTAATACTAATTGTCATTGAGTTGGCAAACGACATCTGAATGAAAACTTGCAAAGTAAGCATTGTCTTTCAAAGCCTGCTATTTAAATATATATATATATATATATATATTTTTTTTTTTTTTTTTGCTCATAAAAAGTAAGATTCCCTTAAATATAAATATGAGTG
>JAUZNK010001374.1:0-11763 GCA_035046665.1 Euphysa ruthae
TTATATATATACATATATATTATATATATATATATATATATATTTTTTTATTATTATTATTATATATATAGCATAAATGGAAATTGAATTTATGAAAAAAAGTAGTTATATATGAGATAAAGAAAGAGGAATCAAACAAAATGCTGTCAAAAAATTTTACAATATTTTCAGGAATGATTTAGAAAAAAGTCTTGACACGGCGTGCCTAACTAAAATTTGTATGCCAACACTAAAGCACAAAACCTTATCATGGCCTAATGTACCATAGATTTTTCAAAAAGTTTTCTAAAGCTATAGTAGGTTTTTGTTACAACAGGACGATAAAAGTTATAAAACAAATACCTTTAAAAAAAAAATTTGAATCAAGCAAAGATTTTCTTTGATCTAAAACATATTTAAAATTTTTTTAATAAAGTAGCTGATTGAGGGTCACCTAATAAAATTCCATAAAAAATTTTCTTGAAACTTAAATTTCTGTTAAGATTCCTCATCTAACATTTCTAAGTTTACTTATCCACAAAAATTTTCTCAAGGTCTACCAAATTTTTCAACATTTCTTTTGTTTTACGTATTTTTTTTATTGATTTCTATTGTTTTACGTAATATGACTAGAAAAGAAAAAACTGTGAAAGCATGCACTATGATAAAGACAGTCAAACTCCTTAAATCACAAGATTAATTAAAAGGAAATATTAAACATGCTCAAATTATTGTGCTTAAAAAGACATTCATATTCAATTTCCCATCCCATAAAACCTCTCTTTGTGCTATTTAAATAAATGGTAAAATTTCACAAATTGACTCCCCTAAATACATTTCTAAAACACATAAAAAGACAGAATCATTACCGGAAAAATTATACATAACTGCTTGTCAATTGACTACTAATATTATTTTAGGTTTCATGGTAGAATCAAAAATTATTAAACAATTTTAAGAAAACAATTTTCTGACATAAAATTAAAATAGTCTTATCCAAAACAGTTTTGTTGTTTTGAATATATTGTTTGGTTGTAATGTTTCTTACAAGTACAAGGTTTGCAGCACAAGCAGCTTTCTCAAGTTGAACGCCTTATTAATTTAGAAGCATATTATCAAAGTCTTTTAAATTTCAAATAAATTCCCACAGGAACACCCGTAAAATTTCTCAGAAATTTTATTTCCTTAAAATATATTTTATGGATTTAAGTAGACAAACTTTTTTTTACAAACATAAACTGTAAATGTCAATTTATAAAGTATCATGTTATGTCTATGCTCTTGGATAGAAACGGTATTACAATAACATAAAAAATACACGCCTATCCACACATAAATTATCTCTTAGTTCCACATTTACGTCATTCATTTTTATCCTAACTCCTCTGATTTATTTTGGCTACAGAAGCTTTAAAAGAATTTTTAAAACATCTTCCAGTACCTAGAAAGAGTAATGATACTTAACAATGCAATTTAATTCAATAGCATATTTAAAGTCAGTATGAACATAGTATAATAAAAAAAAAAAAAAAAAAAAAAAAAAAAAAAAAAAAAAAAAAAACAGTTATCACTGATGACTAATACAAACTAATACAAAATATAAAAAATAAATAAAGAAAAACTATTTAAAGCAAGCAATAGCACAGATATTCACTCCACACGTTAATTTTCCTTTTTAAAGTCAAAAGCCTTTTATTGTTTTTGATTTCATCAGGATCTCTTAACAGAGGTTCAATCAAACAATTTTTTGAATGATGTACCAAAAATTTCTATAGAAAAAAAATTTCTCATAATCGCTTCATTCTTAATTTTTTGCTGAAAAACCACTAATAATGACATTTGATTAGTAAGATTTTTATTAAAAACAAAGTACTTTTGACCTCTCTTATTTCATTCTGAAAATTTTTAGCTTGAAGTCCATAAAGTTATTTTAAACATGCTTTGTCAAAAATAATTTCAGAAAATATGGTGACAAGACTCAGAATATTGACATAGTATTAGACATAGTATTAAAGTTCCATGGTATTGTTAGTTTTTTTTATGCCACTCGACACCCACACACCCGCTAAAAAAATTTAACTTGTCCTTGTAGATAAATACGAAAGAATAATTCACTAAATATTAATAAGACAGATAAATAAATACATTATGCTCGTAGCAGGAAATAGGGTAATTATCATTTAGTGTGTTCAGATTAAAAACCAGATAAGACTATACACTAAACATGCCAAAATTAATCATATTTAAATTTATAGATTTTCGAAATTGAACAAGACTAATTTTGGGTAATATCAAATTTTTGTAAACAGTGTTTTTGAAGATTTTCCACAAAATTGATTATAGCTATGTTTATTTTTATCCTTAAAGAATTTAGTTTATAATTATTATTTAGAAATTAAATAAAATATGTCAAATGGCTCACAAGAGAAAAGCCTTTAAATTTATTAAAAAAAAAAAAAAAAATGAACAAAAAAAAAAAAAAAAACATTGCAATCTGATCTTTCAAACTAAAACCATAACTTAATATGTAATATGTTGTTACATTTTTTCTTCAAAAAAAAAATGACTAAAGAAAATTTTATTATAAAATTAATAATGTGGAAAACATGTAGAAACAAATAAAACAAATAATCAAGCATGCACAGTTTAACAACAATACTATTATTTTTTGCATATTACAAAATAATAACAAAATCACAAAAACTAAATTATGCTACAAAAATAAACCCATTCATAATTTTTAACAATGGTTTTTATAAAACTTGTTATCCTTTAATTTTCATAATTCTAAAATTTGATTTTCAACTAAAATGTAATAACATGATTTTAGAAATTTATTTATTAACATTTTAAAGTTGAATAAGTCTTCTATTATTAAAAAATAATAATAATTACCAGACCACCACAATTTAGAATTTTTTTTCAACACAAAATCATTGGAATCGCCAATTTATTAAAAATGTAGCACACAGTTCTTAACAGTTTTTTGGCTAAAAATTAGCCAAACTTCAGCATAATTAAAATTAACCACTTTCTTTAATCATACAAAAATTTAATTTTGTTGATTTTTCCCAAGATTTCCATAGCATTTTAAAATTCAAAATAAAATCAAGTCAAGCATATTTTGTCATTAAAATTATTTTTTCTGAGGCTGAATTTGATCCAAAGTTAAAATTTTTAGCAGATGGGTTTGCAAGTGACTAATGGACAAAGTAAATATACTTTATTATTTTTCTTCAGTATCAGGAAAAAATCCCTCCTGGAAAAAACCCCCGTGAAATAAACCTCCCAGAAAAAATCCCCCTGGAAAAAATCCTCATGGAAAACAACATTTTTAAAGAAGAATATATAAAGTGAACGTTTCTATTACAAACAAAACGTCCTTTATCTTCCATCACAATGCCAAACTATGTTATATTCCTCAAAGGTAGCGAATGTGTTGACGGTTTGGAAAATCGTCAATGATCGTCAAAACCCTCTGATTGCAGTCAACATATCTACGCCTTTGAGCTGAAGGTTGATGCCCTACTTCAGCCTAGAAGAATTTGATCTGATTCATGAATAGTTCTTTTTTAAGTGTGTCAAGTAACTTTCATAATGCTGGGTAAGATGCCAACCTTCGATAGGTTGTTGATTCTTAGCATCTCCTGATGAGTTCTACGAAACATACTCCAAATTGTTTCGTATATAAATAGTGCAGAACAGCATCAACTTTTTCATTGTACGTTTCTCTGCCTGAATATGTTCCTAAATATTTGATGATAAGTGAAAAAAGCAGCCTTTCATTTCAATATCTTAGAAAACAGCGGAAGCTGAATTCATGACAGCAATTTCAAAGTTGAAAAGTATTGTTGATGGAGTATCTCCTACTGTTTGTAATCAGTTTGAAAATTCTTGAAACATTTGAGGGTAAGTGTTGTTTTATTGGGTAACCAAGCATTAACGTAGGAGGCTATGATTTGCTGGTAAATTTTAACATGTATATATTTTGTATAATTGAGTAAGATTTTAGGGCACACTTTAAAGGTACATGTAGCTATCAACTGGATAGCTTAGTTTGTCGAAAAAATTAAGTTAGCTTCTCTGACACCACTATTAAATAAAAGAAACTGTTCATCGTTTAGTGTTTGCTGGAAATGTTCTGGTAAAACAGGAATTATCGCTCGGTCGATTGGCTTCAAATATTGGTGTTCGTTAACCTGCCTTAGTGAATGAATGGTTCTTAGCATATTTTCAGGCAAGCTTGTAGCAGCTGTTTCAGACGTATTCATTTTCAGCCAGTATTTACTGTGGAATATCCCTGTGTTTGCTCAGAACAGTCCTTTATTGAACTTTTCAACTGAACCACTTCACAATTTCTAATGGAACGTTGGTGTGTATGCTCCTCGACCTGTCTTATAATGTAGTCTAGCAAGGTCACTTCTATTTTCGCTTAACATTCTCCTTTTTGACGTTGAAACAAATAAATATTGTTAACGAGTTCTTTTTGAAACACAGAAACATCTAGTTTGTGCTGTTTTTTCTGTGATGTGACAAACACCATTTTAAAATCATTAAACTTCTGGTCTAGTGTTTAGGTTTTAATGTTAAATCTTATAACTAAGTCATGCGCTTAATTTAAGTGTTAAATGTTTTTATTATGAATGGTTGAAATGAATAACAATTTCTGACATTTTAATGGTCTTTGAAAAAAACTTGGAGAAATCATTATTGACATTATTGATAAACCATTCAACTATCAGCTGTTCTTTTCGTGTTTTATTCATCTAATCGTTGTTTCATTTTTTTATTTTTAAATCTTTAATCGATTATCAAAGAATTATCGAATCAGCAAGTGTATTGCAGTATATAAAATAAAAAAGTTTTAAAATTAAAAACTTATTATTTTATTTCGGGGTGAACTTTTTCAGGGGGAAATTTTCACAGGGGGTTTTTTCCAGGGAAATTTTTTCTAGGGGGATTTTTTCCGGGATGTCTTCTGGAAGGATTTTTTCATAGAACCTCTTTCATCAGTGTATTAATAAAGGATAACATCATTAAAAATTTGATAAGTTTCAATATCATACTCATGAATATTTATTTGAGGAAATATCAAAAATGGTATTTAATATTTTTGAGTTAGAGTAATAACAATAACTTTAAAAATTAGTAGTGAGGCCTGTGTATCAGGATCTGCTTCAGAGATAGTTTGCATAACTATTATTATAGCTTGGTTAGATTTCCATCAAAAAAATTCTTAAAATCATGTTATCTTTTGCAAAATATTGAAATATTAACATAGCATGAATCAACATGTGTAAACAGCAAATTGGAAGCCTATAAAAGGGGATCCACCCATGACAAAATATTCCAATGAGATCATGACTATGAGATGGAACAATTCAAATAAAAAGAAATCAACAAAGATAGTAGTAGCATACCATGCATGTAAGAAAGATCGTCGAAAATGGAAAATATTGAAACCTGTCATTGTTACCTACAATTTAACCAAGGGATGTGTTGATATCTTCAGTAGTGTTCTTATACTTTACAATTGTTAAGGCAGAAACTGGAAATGGTATAGGAAACACTTTATGGATATCAGTGTATATAGCTCATTTGTAATAATTGAGAAGTTGACTGCGCTTATCAACTTATCAATCACATACCACTCATGTGTGGGAAGCCTGGCCAAGCAAGAGGAAGATATGTAAGGAAAAATCCCAATAAAACCGATCAACAGGTATTATTCCTCAAGATATCTATCGACCAGAAAGAAAACAAAGAAAAACAAACCAGATCCGCTTAGTGTTGCCTCATAGATAAACAATGTGATTCAAGCTTTTAGAGCAGGGATTGCAAAGTTGAATTCTTTGAAATCTATGACACTGAGTTGTAATTTGATGTAGAAGAAATTGAGGAATATGAATTATGAGTATTTTCTTCAGATGTATTTAAACATATTGATATGTTTAAGCTAATCACTTTTTCTTATTTCTGTAGCATATTTATACCTTGTAACTAATGACACATCAGCTTTTTGATAACTAAGATGACCAGATGAAAGATTTACACTTTCGAGCAACTGAAAAAAAATTTATTATAACTTAGCTATTTTTCTACAGTTATCAAGATTTTTCCAAATCTTTAATAGTTGTCTGACCGAGTGGATAAGGCATTGGTCTCCGGATCCAAGAGCTGTAGGTTCTAGCCCACCTCGAAACCAATGATTTTCTCTACCATAAGCTCAAATAGGAGCTCTAAGTGCACCAGAACCAAACCTGTAGGCCCTTCTGTAATAAATTAATTTGAAAACTATTTTTTTAATTTACAGTTACTGAGATATGGTAAATACTTACTTACTTACTTTGGAATTTATCAATAAAAGAAGCAATAAGAATATAATAAAACCTTTCCACCGAACTGTTATTCCTTGGAACAATCCAAATATGTATAGTAGAGTTCAGAAGACTTGTCTGGGTAAAGTCCAGGATTTGACGGAGAAAAGCGATAAATATTGTATTGTATTCCATGACATTGTTGATCAACGCAGTTGACACCACACATATGCATGATCAGTTGATATTTGAATGATATTTGTTGAGTAACTGAAAACATATGCACAATTTTCTGCGGATTGCCAGACTTATCTTTTGACACACGATACTTTGTTGTAATAATGTGGTCATTATGTATCTTCTAGAAAAAACCAGTCATCCCTTTCCCAAGCTGAATTTTCTGCCTCCTTACAACAGAACCTGCTGTTGGTTCTGACAGTGCCACATAAGTGTGTGGAGCGGTTTAACAAAAATGATAAGCTTAAACTGGTATAAATATTGTCCTTAAAAAGAATGTGTCCTTTATTCAAGAAGGGCTCCATTAAAAGTTCTCTTGGCGGTTGGCATGTCACTGTGTTAGTCATCCTCAAAAAACACACCTTTGCCAAAATATATAAGCAAATCTAATGTTATGCCATTAGAAGTTGTCAACTCATACAGTTTGATACCAAACCATGCAAGTTTGTTTCTGATGAACTGCTTGAAATGAAGATGTTCTTTGAATAGTATTAATGACTTATCATCGCTAAAATACTTTCCAGGGCTATAAACTGTTCTCAAACGAGCTCGTGTCATTTAAGAAAATACGTATCCCTGTTTTCATCATTAGGGTCATATAAGGGGTCGTTATTGTCATTGAAATGTAGAATTTTTAAAATCAACTAAAACTGATCATGTCCAATATAAATCATCAGTAGACCAACAGTCATGAATAGATGGTTTATGTACAATTCTAATGAGTGTGACTAAGCCAAAGAACTTTTTTCAACTCTGGAACAGTGACATCTGTTCATTTATTTAGATAACTATTGTTCGCTTTTTCTGGATAATCATGTCGACATTTACTTGCAAATGAGTTGTTTTCAATTATAATGTGCTCCATAATTTCGTCAGTTAGATAGAGTTCAACAAAATCTTATACAGTGGCATTATGTCTCATTTTAATCTTGAGACTCTTGATGACAGTAAACGTAAAACAGTCACTTTCAGACACTTATTTGGTTAATTCTCCCTCAAATTTATCTCATTTCCATTCCGCAACTGGAACAGTTAGTTTCACCAACAGCTGGATTATTGTCACTACAAACATGAACACCTCCTCATTCACGACCACAGGCACCATGTCCATGACCAACGGTATCATGTCATCCACCATGGTGGGCATCATCATGATCACATGATAAAAAGCTGGGTTTTCAGTGTGATGCCCATCATTGCTGTCACCGATTTCAATAGCACTACCTAACATTTATTCTTCAACGACAACCTATATTTCTCTGGAGAAATTTCCTTGCCTCCATACTTATAAAAGTGGCATTTCATTTTAATCATCAGCAGTGCTACTACTTTCACTTTCATAACTACTTCAGCAGAAACTTGTCTGGCTTGTTCAGAACCATCTGGAATGTCTAAGTTTTCCTAAAAAGTAACATTTTCTACTACTGCGTGAGAAGAAACTAAGGCTAAATAGGCCGTGATTCATAGTCCCAGTCACTGCCTGGCTCCTGCTCACTAAGTTCCTCACCCAAATCAATGTCATCATTACTTTCTGAATCGCTATCATTAAACATAAACTCCAGAATGGCCTCATATTGTAGATAACTTTTCTCGAGTTTTTATTTTCAGCCATTTTTTAAACTACTTTTTCTATTAGGAATACCTTCGGCAAAAACAGACGAAAATGTATACAGCTTTTGGTTTCAGAGCACAGAATTTATCTACTTTCCATCGTTTTAAGCAACAAGCAATTTCAATGCCTAATTAGTGTTCATTTCAAGCATAATTTAAAGAACACGCTCAGCGGACCTCTAGGATATAAACAGGTTTTTAAGGTCCTGCTCTGCAGACCGGTAAGACTGAAAGGGTTAAAAAATTTTAGAAAAATATTGATTGTCACTATTTATTGCATTATGTCAAGAGAGTATCCTAAGATAAAAATTTAAAATATCCTCCAGAGTTTTGGAAGAGACAAGCACTTGATGGCATCCTTCGTGACTTTTGGAATGCGTCTGATAACTATGAAAAGGACAGATTGAAGAACAAATAATTATTTTTCCTAAAAGAAAGGTATCTTGGAGTTTGTGAAAAACAAGAAATCAAATTAAGAAACTAGAAAAATATACAACTCACTACTTTCAAGTCACAAAATCCAAAAATTAAGAGATCCTACAATAAAATTGAAAATTTTTCAAAAGAAAATTAATTTTAGGTCAACTTTTCTCATTCAGACAAATGATTGTAGGTCGAAGATAAGACTACCTAAAAGTATTTACACTTCATTTGTAGAATTTTTTGAAGCCTTTGATTCAGTCATAAGGGAAAACTTAAGTTTTATATAGAATACTTCTCAAAAAATCTTCCAAGGATAATGTTAGCTATGTGGGAGAGTCATGGATATCTAACAGGTAATGATTGATGATAAAATTCTAAAAATTATTTAAAAAAAAAACAGACCCATTGAGTTATCATTTTTACCTATAAGGCAGTTTTATTAAACTAAGCATAAACAATATATCATTTTCATTTTTAAAAAATATTCATTATGCAACTTACTGTATCTTGTTTAAATGTAAATGTTGTCAGTGCTTAGTGTTGAAGCTCAGTAGAGATAATTTCGCCAACGTTTCTATAAAAAACAGACCTAAAAATACTTTTTGGATGATATTCTATTCAATAAAGACTTATGTTTTCCTCCGTGGTCTCAAAATCCCCGGGTTGACATCTGGTGGGGGATAACCATGTCTAATGGCCAGGTTGGGGTCTTCAGCCTTGGTTGGCAACTTTCCTAGTGATAGTGTCATGAAACTCCTAGTCCTTGATCTGCAAAACAGGGTGGACGACAGGAAGGGCATCTGGTCCATTAAAATTATGCAAAATTCATATATCTGTCTAACACATGCTATCATAGAAAATGGACATAAAACTGTACAAGAAGAAGAAGAAGCTCATTGGCAAGCAGTTTTTGAGATATTTCATTTTGAAATTTTATAAATTTAATGCAAGATCCTGAATAAATTACAATGAGCCGTTTTATTCTAAATAAATTATTTAATGCTGTGGGCTTCCTACAGTTATTTTAACATTTTATTAATTGGAAAGTTATAATCAAAATCATTAAAACACATTTTTGTCAACTATACTGCTTTTTAATTGATCCCTTTTAAAAAGTGATTAATAAAACTGTTACAAAAGATTTCTAGATCAAAACAATAATAGGAATGATTAATCAGCTAAAATGGTGCATATTGCATATTAAAATGGTTTACATTAGCAAACTTTTTGAAAAACTGATTTACTCCAGATTGTATATACTCTTTCCTCAACAGTTTTAACTTTTTGACAGAACTTCAAATTTGGGTTTTGATCTAATCATTCAACCTCTCATGCTCTCATATGTATTACCGTTAATATAAATTAATTTCAGTTGAACGACAATCTGTTCAAATTATAAACTTTCAACGCTTTAGATCTGATACCTTGGAATCATTTAAAGAACTAAAAATACCCTTACTTTCATCAATGGTAAAAATAGCAAATCTTCTTTTCGTGTTTGATATCAACAAAAATCTCCAACCTTCAATTTCTTTACTAAAACTTGAATAACTCGCAAAAGTATGGTAAGTATTCTATCATTTATCAATGCATCTGTGATTGGAATAAATCTCTTGTTTATTTTGTAAACAAATTTGAAAATTTAAGAACTTTAACTTTTATTTTATTTTTTAAATTTTATCTTATTTTTATTAACACTTTTTGCATGAAAATTGTGTCACTCCTGTGGCCAGTTTTTTGGTATGAGTGGCTCCATCTAATTCAATCTCTATCTTTTTTAAAAAATAATTTTTGTAATATTTAATAATCTTTTATAAATTATTTATAAATTAAAAAATAGCATTGAAACAGATTTTCTTTATAAAGGCAGTTGCTCAATAATAATGGGTGGGTGATTTGATTGCATGCTTTTGTAGTTGTATCAATATCAGGTTGGTGGTAGGGCCAATAAGAGGAGTGATGTATATTCTTGTTTATTTCAGGTAAATAAAAACCTACATTATTCACACAATTTATTCGTATCTTCAGTTCACGTCAAGGAGTCATGAAGATTTAAAGTCTTGAACAATTTTACATTACACTCAATAACAATATCTAAAGCCACTATTTTTTAATATTCTTTAGAAGCTTTTCTTTATTTTTTTGAATTGCAGGGCCCCTTTTTTTCTTTAAGATTCACAAAATAAGCCAATGTTATTACTGTCGTAAATGTTTTGCGAGACCAATTTAATTTCTCATTCTGCGGGCCTTACTGACCGCATATTTTTGAAATCTAGAAAAATAATAATGTTAATTTTCAGATATAAAAAATGTTTAATAAAACATTTACTGAAAGCATCAAATTTAAAACCAAGGAAGTTTGCAACGATGCAAATTCAATGATTTGAATCCATTAGTTTTAAATATAGAATTTTCTACATGTATATTGTATCGTTTTTATCTAATACTTTACCAAGGAGCTTCTGAAAGATAAATTAATGAGTAAAAACATATTTTTAGTTATTTTTATTATCGACCGTTATTTTTTGATGATATTATTTTAAATTAGCCAACCGACTGACCCTATATTTATCACCAGTTCTTCTGCAGAACAAGATATTAAATTAGTCTCACTTAAAGTGAAAAATGAAAAAATTAACATACCTGTGCATCATCATATGCACCCATGGTGACGTTGAAGAGGCTATCTTGTTTTCCACTCCATATTTTATCTATGAATTTTAGAAAATCAGAGCACATTAGTTAATAACTTCTCACTTATCAAAAGGTAAAAATTCTTAATACCAGTAGCAAGAAATCTACATTGAATATTTTCTAATCAATTAATGACAAGTAATGTGTTTTTCTATTGATTGAGCTTCAAGCTAATAGAAATAACTAGCTTTTTCTTTATCAACACAATTATAAATTGCTCTACTATATATAAAATAAAAAACATATATATATTAAACCAAAAACAATCATTACAAGATTAGACTCACACCATTATGATAAAAAAAATGTAACAAAAAAGACTTCAGAAAGTTATGCCACATTTATCAAATTTGTGAGGAAATAAGATTATCATGAAATTTAATTTTTATGTTATTTTGAGTCTACATCTGATGAAATTTTCAAAATTTTTGATATGCCAAAGAAATCAGAAAAAAAAATTTATAACACTTTATACAAAATATTTGCTGAGCAATTGTTATAT